>JAKTVG010000429.1:0-34968 GCA_030557085.1 Candida gigantensis
TTGATCGCTGGAGATGATTTTGACAGTACAATGAAATTGATTCTTGATTAAGTTAACAGTTTCTTCAATTTTATCTGTGATTGTGAGTGCATCTCTGTTGGGGATGATATGAATGAAGGCATATCTAGAATAATCATCAATGATGGTGAGCATTTTAAGGTGTTTGATTTGGTAGATGTCCATGTGTAGATGATGAAATGGTTTGTTCATGCGGTAGATTTCTCTTGAATGTTTATGTGCTCTTTTGCTTTCCATTTTGGCTGCAATACATGTGAGACATTGACATTTGTTGACTTTCTCCTTGGTGTTGATGAGTTTGTTGGAAATCATTTTTTGAAGGTAGTTGTTGTTGGGGTGGAGAAGCTTGGCATGAATGTTGTTGATAGATGTTGTATCATAGTTTGCAGTATCAGCTGGAACTAAAAGTTGTGGTGGTATAAGTGTATATTTGCCAGTAGTTGGTAGTTGAATTGTATGTTGTTTATATTGTAAAGAAGGCTGATTGGTGTACAAGATCTTTTGAGTTTTGAGATCTTGATCATTGATGAGGTTGTAGTCTAAGTTAGGACAGTAGTGTACTAGATAGAAACTTGATGTTGTTTGAGTTGAAGTATGATGTTTCCAGTTCCCTCAACAGGAATAGGAGTGTGCTTGGTAGCACTTGCTACGAAATTGGCTGGTTCAAAGTTATGAATGAGTCTTTTGTCAGTAATAATTGTTGTATATGCAGCTGAGTCAATGATGGTTGGAACGAGGCCTCACATTATTGCATTCATCTTCAGTGTCAGAGTCAGTGAAGGTGATATGGGAGATAACTTTAGGTTGTTGTCTTGGTTTGTTAGTTGAAGATGATTGGGTTGGTGGTGTTGTTGAGTTAGGTGCCGCTTGATTTGGTGAAGAAGTTTCAGTAGTGTTGTTGTCGTTTTTGATGTTGTTGACTTGATTTGCTGGTTTTTTTTTTTTTTTTTTTGAAATAAGTGAAGGAATGATTGATTTCTATAAAACTATGAAATAAAAGCATGTAGGATATCTTCTAGTATTTATGTGTTTTTCATATGTGTGTGAAATGTTCACGTGATTTATAAAGAAAATACACGTGACAACAATTTATTAGTACAGGCTTTTCAAAGTTCGCACCAAACCATCAATTCCAGTACTAATTTTGGGGCGAAAACTAGCCTGTCCCGTTTGAGTAAAAACAAAATCCACTTGGTGAGTAAGTTAGAAAGAATCTGTTCAAAAACACATTCCTAAAATTCACCAAAATCTTAACATCAATACTAAAGTTATTCTAGAATAGCAATTGTGATACTTTGTTGGAGATATCTAGAACATAATAGTAGGTTTAAACATGTCGCGTGAAATCTCTTACTAAGTCTTTGTTTTGGGGCGACGTTGTTGTTCCGCGAAGTTTCGCATGTTATGAAATAAAAACTCTCTATTTCCGTTATTCAGTTTTACTGGTTATTTTTATATTATTCTATGCAGTCCAGTTTATTGGACAGCAATACATTTTTAGTTGGACGTCGTCCATATTTTTTATATACTTTTTATATGTCTTTCTTTTATCTATCTTATTATTATTTTATTATCTATTCTTTTGATTACTAGTTTTCAACTATAATTATTCTGATACTATTCTTATATAATAACGGCTAATAAACTAGTCATTATATCAGACACAAGATCACAACGTAAATTTCTTGCCATCGTACACGCTTTGCTGATTTCGTTGGTGTTGTTTGGTGGCGAGTATTTCAATGCACCGAAAAATAAAATTCAAGAACAGTACTTGATATCCCACCCATACTTTAACACAACACGCAATCATGGGACAAGGACCATCGGGCATGCCAGGAGGCGATAATGCTAACAAAAAGAAAGACGATAAGAAGAAAGAGAAACCAAAGTACGAGCCACCAGTAGAATCAAAGTTTGGTAAGAAAAAAAGAAGAGGACCAGATACTGCAGTCAAATTACCTAGTGTCTACCCAAATACTAGATGTAAATTGAAATTGTTGAAATTGGAGAGAATTAAGGATCATTTATTATTAGAGGAAGAGTTTGTTACCAACCAGGAGGCATTCCAACCAACCGAAGCAAGACAAGCTGAAGAAAGAGAAAAAGTGGACGAATTGAGAGGATATCCAATGGCAATTGGGACTTTAGAGGAAATTATTGATGATGACCACGCAATTGTATCCAGCACTGCAAGTTCAGAGTATTATGTATCAATCATGTCTTTTGTCGACAAAGGATTATTGGAACCAGGTTGCTCTGTTCTTTTACACCATAAAACAGTGGCCGTGGTGGGTGTATTGCAAGATGATGCAGATCCAATGGTTTCGGTTATGAAGCTTGACAAATCGCCAACAGAATCATATGCAGATATTGGGGGATTGGAATCTCAAATCCAAGAAATTAAAGAAGCCGTTGAATTACCATTGACACACCCTGAACTATACGAGGAAATGGGAATCAAACCACCAAAAGGTGTGATCCTTTACGGTGCACCAGGTACAGGAAAAACTTTATTGGCCAAAGCAGTTGCCAACCAAACAAGTGCGACTTTTTTAAGAATTGTTGGATCAGAATTGATACAAAAATATCTTGGTGATGGGCCTAGATTGTGTCGTCAGATTTTCCAAATTGCGGCAGATCATGCTCCATCGATTGTGTTTATTGATGAAATAGATGCTATTGGTACAAAGAGATACGAATCTACTTCTGGTGGTGAACGTGAGATCCAAAGAACTATGTTGGAATTATTGAATCAATTGGACGGTTTTGATGATAGAGGTGATATCAAGGTTATTATGGCCACAAATAAAATAGAGTCACTTGATCCTGCATTAATCAGACCTGGTAGAATTGACAGAAAGATTTTGTTTGAGAACCCGGATGCCAATACAAAAAAGAAGATCTTGACAATCCATACTTCAAGAATGAACTTGGCAAATGATGTTAATTTGGAGGAAATAGTGACTGGTAAAGACGACTTGTCAGGGGCTGATATTAAGGCTATATGTACAGAGGCTGGTTTATTGGCTTTGAGGGAAAGACGTATGCAAGTTAAAGCTGACGACTTCAAATCTGCAAAGGAAAGAGTGTTGAAGAACAAAGTGGAGGAAAACCTCGAAGGTTTATATTTGTAGATGTAATCTTATTCATAGATGCGTAGTTTCAGTAGAAATAGCATTGTATCAGCAAAATCTAATTCTGGTGTAGTACGGACACAGCTTGATGCGGGTAAAAAAAAAATATCTTCGCAACACCAAAAGTTTGATATACAGACTTGTCTGCTATCGATGAGAACAGTACTCTATAGAGTCCAAAGAAAGAACCTAGCTGCACGACTATTCACATGTCAATATGTTACTACGAATACGCTGTCCACTATCTTTGGAACAAATACAAAGACAATCCAATCTCAGACCTTACGGTCCAGTTCTGATCCCACTTCCAATACACACAGTTTCATATTTTGGCAAATTGACTAGATCTGAATTTAGCACAGATAGGGAAATTCTTGTATCTCCCTATTTGAAGTCACGAATTGGGACTATGTTTTTAAAATTATTTATACTTCAGAATTGGTATGATAATACCAGGATAATACGAACGTGGATAAATTTACTCTCCAATCAAGGTAAGAGTATATTTAGACTTACAGTTGTGGTCAATAAGTTACTGATCACTGATGCCAATATAAAGAGCCCAAGTGACGAAATAAATGTTTTGGTGCTTAATATGGTGAAGGAAATATTTGATGCAAATGTGGATTTCGGGATTAAATTGGATAAGTCATGGAATCCAGATATACGTTCTTATTCCAATGATTCTGGAGGTGTGACTGTCAAAGTAACCATACCAATTACTTCACTGAAACTAGACGAATCAGATGATGTCGGTATAGTTGAAAAACTTCAAAATTATTTGCCGTTGCAGGAGGTTGTCCCTCTGAAAACAACTACAGACTCCGGTATTGCTGCGAGTATATTGAGAAATATTGATCTTCTGGAACAGGAGCAATCTGAAATATGTGATCTTGTTAAAAGTGCAATGACATATAGAGGTAAGAATAAAATTGTCGGTGCGAAGCCCACAGTCAAAGCCACCATTTATCATAAAAAAGGAGACACATTCATAGCTGCTCAGACAAACTTGCACCTTGTAAATAAGTCTACAAAGTATCAAGTATCATATGATGTGAGGAAAAATATTTCGGCAACTAGCAAACGAATTATTGCAATTATTTCCGAGACTTTAAAGATTGCTGGTATAGAGCTTGCCGATATTTCATGGGAACGAATTAGCTTATCACGAGACTATCGATTTTTCGTTCAGGCTAAAGTCAATGTTTTATTTGCTAAAGAATTTCCGAATCCAAAATCAACCAGTAAAATCCCTTTAGAGATTCATAAAGAAATACTACCACAGAAACAATTATTACATCAACAATCCAACAAGAGAAAGGACAGGGGATTTGGTTTTTTAAACTTTGATAAGTTGGAAGAAATTGGAGTGGGCTGTTATGAAGGCGAAACAAACAAAGAGGCTTTGGTAATATCTTTGACTGAGGAAAATTCAGGGGTGTACCGACCAGTGCAAGGATTAGGATCAATGCCACTTACTGTAAGAAGCCGTCCAGGTATGAACTATAAAAATCCTACAAATAGAGAAGTGATTGAACAAATTGGGAGGCTGATTATTGTTGAGTTTTCGTTGAAATGTGCAATGAACAACTCAAGGCTACATCCGTTTCACATATTGAATAAATTCAAAAAGGATGGGTGGTTTATGAAATTGATAGAAATTACAAAGGAAGCTGATGTTAAATTGAGTGTCAATGCTATTCGTATGTTTGTTGGTTTGAAATATCTAGAGGATGGCGACACCAAGACTATTAATCAATGGTGTAAATCAAGATTTGAAACAAAACACTTACTGCTTCATTTTGATATTAACATTTTGATACCTAAACTACTACCTCAATTGGAATTACTTTGTGATGAACAACTCTGTGGGCCCTTGGACAAAGCTTTGTTTTCACAAGTATCACGACGGACATTTTTAATTCATTTACCTAAAAAATTGCCACCGATCCCTAAGCTTAGCAATCTTTCGTTATATCAATTTACCCGTGCTACACTCATACTAGCACCAGATAGTCATTTAGAACCAATGCATTTCCAACGATTATTGGATAAACTAGGTGATTCGTTATTGAAAAGATTTTCGGCGGAATATTTCATCGAGTTGCTGTGTACATCACCTCAGTTTCGATGGAATATGGACGATATACATTTTATGAACTCAAACATATTATTCAGCCGGCTAGCTATTGCATATAATTTGCATAAAAGCATTCAAAATGAAAACTATTGCATGTTGATGAAAAACAGTATATTGGGGAATCTAAACGAGGCTAATGAACTCTTGGGGGATATATTTGAGAAATTTGTTGCTATTATGTATTTAGATGACCCTGAAACATGTAAGAAATGGATTTTCCAAGTGTATGATACCATTAGAATCAATTTAACTGCATCCAAGGGAGATTTACAGTTTTTGGATAAAGAAAAGTACGTCAAGTTGTATGAACACCAATTGAAAACTCATACATTATATTAGATAACAAACAATATACATAATTTCTTTATATGGGAGGTAAAACAGGCTTATCGATTCTCTGTGCCTTTTTCGCCCTCAATAGTATGGTATCTTTAAAAGTGACTTGTTTTCGGCACAATGGACATAATCCTCTTCCTCTTTGACCCCCGCTCACTTGACCTCTTGCATGCGAGCTTGAAATACTTTGCTCAATACATTCCAAACAAAACACATGACCGCATGAAGTGGTGGTAGCTTTTGTGACATCGTCAAAACAAATGGGACATTGGATATCTGATAATTTCTTGGTGATTGTTCTGCCTTCTTGTTGTTCTGTGGGGTTATCAATTAGCTCTTGGGTCACTTTTCTGAATTCAAGTACTTCTATTTCGTCGTCTGATTCTTCTGATGATATGTCTATGACAACAGTGGATGACATGATGATGATGATCAATGTAGATGAGATTGTTGTAGCTAAGTTTCATCTGTTTCAAGATCCCATTTTTTTCCTCTTCAATATTTCACTTTTTGCCTCTCCTGCACGTGCCACGCGAGGCATACAACTACACATGGAGGTTAATTAATTGAATTTGCAAAGTACATGATAACCAAAGTAAATGATCCCGTAGATGATAGATCTCGAACTTTTGTTGTCAACCTATCCTTTATCCCTTACTGACCTATCTACCAAGCCAAGAAGATAGGGAGAATATTGCAACGTAACAATACAAATCTTAACTCCATTTTAAGGAATTTTATTGTTGTCATGGATACGAATGCTGATCTCTGGACTTATGGAAGAGAACGTGATACAAGATACATGAACCGTTTAAGGGTGAGAGCGATTCTAGAGCGTGTCAAGTAGAATTGCGTGGCGCGTGTTCAGAAGCTCTTCCAAGAAGACGGGTAAGAAAAAGCAACGACATCGGCCGGATAAATTTGCGCAAAGCAATTGCCCCACTTTGTAGCTGCAACAATTGGCTACCTATCTATACAATTTGAACCAGAACAGAAGCCAAACCAAACAAACAAACCTACGAATTTATTGCCAGCAAGTTAACCTTACTACCAGAAAGAGCAATTAATACCGTATAACCATTATCTAGGTTGTCTACGTCATCTGACGTCAAGCACGTGATTCAACTTTTAACTTTTGTGGTATTTCTATTGTATTATTTTGTTGCTGTTGGGTGATGTTGGTACGGAAAAGGTCGTACAAAAAAAAAGTGCAAGCGAAATATAGAAATAGTTTTTCCTTTTTTGATCTCATGACGTAGTGCTATTTGTTTGAATAAGAGGCTAGTTAGTTTGGTATAAGCATTTTTTGTTAATGTAAGAACGTTGTAAAAGAGAATGGAAACAGCACACCTGTTCATGCTGAAATACCGGATTGAGAGAACGGATTGCGGGCAAGGGGAACCAGACCTGTTTCATTTGCTCGTTATATAATGCTGAAGTATTGATTACGACCAGTAAGAGCACGCCCAATTACTGAGAAGAGAAAGAAGGGAGAGCAGGGCTTTTGTGTGATGGTAACCCCCGTCCATTCATACAATCGTTCGCTCTCAGATATGTGAGTCAGAGAGAGATGAGAAGAGGTTACACAAAATCCCACCCAACCGCTTTTTTGATCCGGTCTAGTTCCAAAATTTATTGCTTTTGCTTTTTAGTTGGCTTGTGAATATTTCCCTCATCTGATAAGCAAAAGTGATGGCCCAGAACACGAGGTCAATAACTAGGAAGATATATGCAGAAGTTGTGTGTAGATGAGTGTGTGACTGGTGATACTTTTGCTATCGAAGCTTTGTTCCTTTTTCCTTTTTTCTTTTTTCTTTTATTGTTCGGAAATAAAGTATAAGAGTGCACTGAACGAGATGAAAGAAGGCAAGGGATGAAATCGAAATACGTGTTTCGTAGATGTTTGACTGAACCTGGTCTTAATAGCGCATTTGATTGTGTGCACGTTTTATTTTCTTTTGTTGGTAAATATTTTGCGTATGCTTAAAAAAAAAAAAGTACAACCTTTGAAACTCGATGACATCATCCTAATTAACCAATTACCAGTGTTTGAAACCGCGATAATCAAGTATTGTAGGAACATTGTTAATGTTTTGATGATACTCAAAAATAGAATATTTGCAGGAAAAACTTAATTAACCCAACGCGCATATCTAGTTAAAATATTTCTTTGTTCCTGTAGATAAGCACACTTCACATACTATTTCTTTTTCCTTAACCAAAAAAGACTTCACCTAGTCTAGTATCCAACCGACCATCTACTGATGACTAGACAATCAAGATTTTATTATAAATACATCAACGATTTCCCTCATTTAATTCCGGTGAAAATGTTTTAGTTGTTTATTTCACATTTCTACATCATCATAGAAACACATATATCAAACACAACTACATTATCAATCATGACAAAAACTCAACAACCAGCTGTCTTTTACGTTAACGCCGCTTTATTTGACTGTGACGGTACATTAGTTAGCTCCACTGGTGCTATTTCTGAATTCTGGAGAGATTTCGGAAAGACCAGACCACATGTTGATCCAGAAGAAATCATCAGAACATCCCATGGTTGTCGTACATTTGATGTCATTGCTAAATGGTCACCAGAAGATGCCATTCCAGACCAAGTTACTGCTTGGGAAGGTGCTATTCCAGATACTTTTGGCCACCATGCCAAACCAATACCCGGTGCTGTCGAATTAGTCAAATCATTTGATAAATTTTCCAAAGAACAAACTGAAAATGGTAAACAAAGATGGGCCGTGGTTACTTCTGGTACTTTACCATTAGCAACTAAATGGTTGAAATTATTAACTATTCAACAACCAGATTGTTTCATAACTGCTGAAAAAGTCACCAAAGGTAAACCACATCCTCAAGGTTATCAATCTGCTAGAGACACTTTGGGATACAATGCTGATCATTACAAAGTCGTTGTTTTCGAAGATGCTCCAGCCGGTATAACTGCAGGTAAAGGTGCTGGTGCCATGATTGTTGGTATTTGTTCAACTTATGACCCAGAAAAGGTTAGAAAATCAGGTGCTAATATTGTCGTCAAAGACTTATCAGGTTTCAAAATTGAATCATACAACAAAGAAACTGATGAATTCAAAGTAGTTGTTGACGACTACTTCTACGCCGATGATGCCTTTTTACAAGAATCTGCTTAGGAAAAGGAATAAGAAATTAAATTAAATTATTGTACAATAGATATTCAGGGTATGCTTGCATTTTTTTTTTTCATTACTTTTTATTCTCATTAGTTTTTTATCATATATTTTATAGAGTTTTATATTACAGGTCCACTTTTCTTTTTTGATTATCTGAAACTTGTAGAACTATCCGGAGTTCACTTCGAAATGGAAAATACAACAATTAGAATTAACCTTGGATCTCTCTGCGTTTTTGCTTTGATAGAGTAGCAAATCTAAATGATTCTTACACTTGAGATGGTTCATAGTATAGTGATTCAAAGATATTGCGCTACCACCTGCTTTTCCTACAAATCTTTGCGACAAACTTACATAAGCAGCGATGCCATTGAAAAAAAAAAAAAAATTTATAAAAAAAACCTCTCCTCTAAAAACTTGCTGAACAATCCTACCCTTTACCAACCAGCTGCAATGTCGAAACCTGAATTGTTTGATCAATATATGATCACTTTACTTCCGCGTACACCTGACTTGTCATTGTCGGAGAAGCTAGTGGTTCCCAAGATTCACTCAATAGACACATCAATAATCGATTTGGGAATCTCAAAATCAATTATATCTAGTCACATTACTAGACCTACACCTAAATTATTATGGTCTTATGCATTAAATCCTACTACTATAGTTGATTGCATGGATGTTTCAGTTGCAAGTGAGAAGAAGTTTTATGCGTGTGGGTTGACTGATCGTAAGAAATCTAAATTATTATTAATTGAAACAACTTCAAGTATAACTGAAGATGGGAAAACTAATTATTCAACCACAAATGAATTAGAATTGAAATTGGATAACAAGCCTGTGGATATTAAGTTTATGACATCGGAGGTACTTGTGGTTTTGTACGAAAATGGAAGTGTCGATGAAGTTACCATTTCTAGCAGTGATTTGAAACCAACAGGAGTAAAATATACCAATACTAAAAAGGATGAGAAGATAATTTACAGTACTTTTATTCAGGATTTGGATGAGAAATTGTTACTTACAGTATCTAGAACTTCCTCCTCGTCCAATACCATTTACAAATTGATCTCAATTGGTAACACTAAAAATTCGATTTTTGAAGTACAATCTCATTCTGTTTCCAATGTTCCTAGTAATGTTCAATTCTGTTATATTTCTGGGGTTTTATATCAGTATTCTCAAAAGAAATTGGACTTGCTTCTGATAACCAACTTCAATATCACCAAAACCATTTCAGTTGAATCGATTATAAACGAAGAAGATGATGACATTGTATCAATTAGTGCACCAGCACCTGATAGAATCTTATTAGGTAATGCAAATATGATTTATCTTTTAAATGTGAAATATGGATCACTTTTATCTACTTTCAAATCATCATCAAGTTCATCTCACCCAGTGCCGGATAAAGTATACATCAACCAAGTTGTCCCAGTTAAGGGAAATTCTACAAACTCATACATCTCAATGGCAGTCTACTTGAATGTGAAGAATAAAGACAATAATGTTTATTTGAACGTGATTGATATCAACGTAGGGTTGAATAAATTGAGTGAATGTTTAGGGAAATCTTTGAATAAATCGAAATCGGAATTACATGAGATCCCAGATTTATACGATGTTAAAGAGAAAACTGAGGACAAGAATCAAAATGCAGTGGAAGAAGTTTATAAACTTTTGAGTGAAGCACAACTGACTAAAGATGTGAATAAATGGGAATCGATCCTTATTCCATATTTAAAAAATTTGAAACCTTGGTCAGATATTAAAAAATCTATAACCACGAAAAAAGTATCAAATACCAAAAAGAATAAAATTTATGAATTTAAAGAATTTGAAGTGGATAATGATAGAGTGATTGATATCAATTTTATTGATTCTGTTTTAAGTTTGATTTTTACCGATTCTTCACCACTATCATTTGTTGAATATGAATTTGTCCCAGAGTATACATTAATGTATCTTTTAACAAATCCATTATTCCCTATAAAATACATCCCTGGTTTAATTCAATTATTTGATGAAACAGGACACACCACATTATTAAGACAAGCAATAAATACATGTCCCAACATCCCATGCCGTGATTTATTGTTACAATTGGTGAATGATACCGACACTGACACTTTAATAGATTTGGTAAACCGACTCGTTGGTGAATTTTCACGTCATGAAATTACAACTACTTTCAAATCTTTGTTTCAAATGGAAGCTAAACTGGTTGATATAATTGAATTAATTTCAAAATTGATAAACTTGCCAGGAAATAATAATAGTTGGTATATTGTTGAAATTTTAATTGATGTCAATGGGTTATTTAATTGGGAAATGGCCGATATTAATTCATTGGATGAAATAATCGCTAGAAAAATTGATGCTTTGACTGTGAATAGTTATAATTTAACCTTATCTAATCAAGTCTTGTTGAATAGTAAAAAGGGATCGAAGAAATCTAAAGAAAAAGAAAGTAGTAGTAACCCAGTGGATAGTCTTTTGACTTTGGCTACTACATCGACAAACAAAAAGCCGGATGAATTGGATGAAGATTCTCAAGATAAGATTCCAGTATATTCAGTTGAAAAGATAGACATTTAATATACATAATATCGAGATTGTATAAAAAATTTTATTATGTAATTTTACCATCTTTCTCTTAAGAACACCACCTCCGCAAATAAGGGTCTTACAAATATGCTAATCCTGTAAAACCAATTTTTTTGCAACAAATCTAACTTTGGCTTGACCACTGGAAGCGCAAAACATAGAGGGAGAAAAAAATTTGGTGAAAAAAAAAAAAAAGAAAAAATGCACTTGCTGATGTTCTGTTGATAAGTTGTTGAATTCAAACCTATATCAAAAACTATATTTACCACTATGTCATCCGCTTTGTCAGCATACAAGACTGCCTTACGAGCCACAAGAGTAGCATTTCGTCAAGATCTCCCCGTTCTTCTAGCAGCAAGATCTCAAATCAAACAATCCATGCATCAAAATTCCAATTTATCCACTCAAGAAGAAATAGAAGATGCCGTTACAAAATTAAATGAAGTGAGTAAATTCTTAATTCAAAATATCGTACAGGGTGAAAAGAAAGAAGATGGGAAATATTTCTTGAATTTCCATGAACAAACGGAATTGGGAGATAATGAAAGTATCAAACAGGGGAAGAAAGATCTTGGAAGTTTAGCTGGTAAAGGAGGTAGTTCAATTAAATCTTTCAAAAAGTAAAAAAAAGTTTAAACAAGTCGATTTATATACTTTGAGATGTATATATAGATGCCATGTAAATATAATGTATTTCAAATTTATTTTGAGGAAATATTGATGTAAATATCGGAGCAAAAAAAATAGAGTAAAATAAAAAATACGAAAAAAAAAAAGAGTCACATCCATCAAACAGACTCCATCATTATGCCACCACCAGATCCAGCACGAAGAGACGTCTTAATCTCTAAAGCTATGTCGTACTTGCTTCGACACGGAGCACTCAAAGAGAAAATCCCCATAGATGAACAAGGATACGTGAAAATCAGTGATGTTCTCTCCCATAACCGACTCAAAAGTTTAAAAACCACCCCAGATGATCTTTCTCGAATAGTTCAAAACGACAATAAGAATCGATTCACCGTTAGAGATGATTATATATGTGCTAATCAGGGTCATTCTTTAAAGACAGTAAAGAATGATAACTTGTCACCGATGACAATTGACGAATTAAGGGTATTAAACATATATCACGGCACATATAAGAACAAATTACGATTGATAAAATCAAGTGGTGGGTTGAGTAAGATGAATAGAAACCATATCCATTTCACTTGTGATCAATATTCAACGGTGTCTGGAATAAGATACAATGCTAATGTGTTGGTTTATATTGATGTTGAACAATGCATGAAACATAATATTAAATTTTTTAAAAGTTTGAACAATGTCATATTGAGTAGTGGGAATAATCGTGGGATCATTGAGTGGGGGTTGATCGATAAGATTGTGGATCTAGAAGGGAATGAAATACCTAAAGAGGAGATATAGATGCAAGACACAATACATGACTTGAATATCAATACCCGAATATTACCGAAGGAAAAACATGAAGTGGTCACGGTGTTTGAAGTTTTTCTAAGCCCATAGACGATCTAGAACAAGGTTTCTATTTCAATTTCATATACCTGGGTGTTGTGTCGCATAATTTAGATTAGGGGAACTGAAATTAAGAACAAACAATTTAGACAATCAATAAAGTTTAGTTACGTTTCATAAATAACGTACATACATGTATATATTCGTCAATAAATGTCCAATTTTTAAAACGTCTGGGAATGAATGACTTCCAAAAATAGCGACAATGTTATTTTTAGAATTGTTCTGGCCTTTTAAGCAAAGCTACCTCTGGTAAATTGTTTTACCGTTGTGTCGCAAATGAGAATTTTGTATTGGATTAAGAAGCCGTGAGAATCAAAAATCGTCTCATAATTGAACAACCACCGAGTATCTCTTATACTTAGCGAAAGGGGGGAGAGAAGGCAAATTGAAGTGGTAGTAGGTTTGATCTAGAGGGACTACATGAGCATAATGTGCCTTGCGCAAAGATGTTGAATCAAGATACATTTTCTAATAAAACATAAAATAAGCTTCTTTTTTTTTGTAAAGGGTTGAGTTGTTTCCGCCGCCTGACGAATTCTCGCGGCCGTGCCGTGGCCGTGAAAATTGTCTTGGAAAGAAACTATTTCTTCCAAATTTTGTCGTTCCTGTGCTGCTGGAATGTAGACGTCGAATAGGAGTGCTAAGAACATCAGAACCTGGATCGAAAGCCACGTGGGTTGAGAAGTAAGTATACATTTGCAGAATATAATAAGCAACCATGGAACACCGGTAGTGTTGTCATTTTTTTGCACCCAGTTTCAGAAATTACACGAGATCGAAGAACGGATCCCCTTAAGCCCAATTGAATCAGTTTTGCTACTTCCTTTTGTACTGTGATGGATGAGTTGACTTGGAGAGTTGTTTCACTTCTGAAACTGGATGGCAAATACAATAAACAATCAACGTTGGTAAGTTAGGAACTTGCACATTGTGCCTTGGGGGTGAGCGCCAAAAAAAAATAAAGTCGACAGGGATCGACAATCTTCCATAAATTAAAATTAAAATTATGCCAACACGCGTACTGTTCTTTTCTTTTTGTTCATTTTTAGCGATTAAGTAATCAATTAACTTGGTGGGATCAAACAATTTTTTTTAGTTTCAATCATGTACGTACCGATCGTGTGGATCAATGATAAATTCACCCGTTCACAGACCAGACTCGAGAGATAAGCAATATGTGGGTGATTAATTTAAGTTTTCTGTGGTGCAAGTGAAACAGTGGATATATATACCGCGCATACATGTTCATTTCCGATTTCATATTGGCCTCCTCTCGTCTGAATTCTGTTTTTTGAATACGTCAGGGTATAACTCATACTGTGGGGAGGGGTGGCCGGTTTGTATATTATTATAGTCTAGGTTCGCAAGATTGTATCTTGAAGATACAATAGAACAATGGAGTTCTTCAAGAGTGAATGTTGGGTAAATCCATTGATGAAAGCGTTGATGAGGCAAAATCGGTTGTTGCTGTTACCGTTGTTGTAGCTGTGGTGCTGGTCGATTATTCTTGGAGTACTGGGTATTGATGAGAGGGGTAAGGAAGCATGAAATGTATTGCAGCATGCATCAATGTATTGTTGTTGTTGATGTAGTAGTTGTGGTGGTGGTGGTGGTGATTGTTGCCAAAGGGGGCCATACAGCCAGAAGTTTATAAGGTCTAGAATCGATGCGCACAGTCTTTTTTCCCTCTTGGCTTTCCTTCTCTGAAACAGAGAGAAGGAAAAAAGAAAGACACACACACACACGTCTTTTCTTTTTTTTTGTTCTTCGATGAGTCTAGACTTTAACTTACACAAAACGTACTATTTTATGCACACCGAACAAACACGCAAAACAGCGACCAACTAACAAACTTAAACTAACAATTACTACGTGTGGTATAAATCCCAAGAATTTTTATACACACTTGCCGCCTGACATTTTTCTGGAAACTTTTAACAAGTACCTTGTCCAGACAATAAATAATAAATTTTATGCGTGTGACGAGATAGGTGCGTGGGGGTGCGACGATTGGAGTTGGTGGCTCGGCCAAGGCGGGCAAGTGAAAAAAAAATTTTTAGTGCGCCCTGGCCGCCCACCACCCCTCCCTCCCGCCGTCGCGGTTGTCGTGCGAGACATTATTCAATTAAAACGCAGATCAGATTTGTGTAAATCCATCTTATGCGCTTGTTTATTTGAATTATGAATTTCATCGATTCTAGATAAAGTATAAATCGGCCGATTAAACGAAGTTAAAAAACTCACCCCGATCCCCAAATCCCTTTTTGTCCTGAAAAAGAAAAACTTTAAAATAAAGGACTAATTCGAGGAAACAAGAAACAATGTTGGTGATTCTTTTTATGGTCACTTTATTTCTTCTTCCATTTATATATTAGACTCACTAAACTGCCTCGTATTGTATTAATTGCTTGGGAGAAACACAATCTACTAAATATTAGCCGGGGGTCCAGGCAGGGCAAGCAATCAATCAGTGTTGTGTTGTATTGGGTTGTGTTCATGCATGTATGTAGGCAGGTGAGGTGCGCCACAAAGGTTTAGTCTCCCTGCTGCATATGTCTCCTCTCATACTGTGGGATCTAGAATACAAATCCAAATTTCAATTTGGTATTTTACAGGCAGCTGTTCCTAATTAAATTTTATGTGAGATTTTATCTAAGCCAAGCACCGCATACTAAATTAAATAACAACTAAATAACAAATAGTAAAAATTTTCTTCACTCCCTCTTCGTACTTTAAAATTGCTGTGAATATATAAAAACCAATCCTTTTCCCAAACTATTCTACATTCTTTGATTTACTTATACTTTTTCTTTTTGTATTTTTTTTTGTATTTTAGAATCTTTCTTATTCTCTTTCTTTTTCAATTCCCAATCCACCCCCAATCCTCGCCCTGCCATCCCGCTTGGTTCCACCGCCGCCAGCCGAAATTTTATTTTTCTTTTGGCAGTCAATTTTTCACGGGTCTGGATCCCTGCTTCCCCCCTCCCCTCCCATCCCTCACATTACCTGCCCTATTTCAACTACAATTTAGAATTGGCCTTGCAGATCACCACATATATTTACAGTTCTAACGCGTATAATCTATTACAGCAACTATAAAAGTGTTATTTAAACGAACGAAAATAAATACGAATTGCAATTCATTAATACCTTTCATTCACTCATCACTTAACAATTGTACCTTAATTTTTAATAATAATCTTGGAATAGAACATTTTGGGTATCAATATATATACATCAGTATCCCATCCCGTTTCTTTATCAAACACATAACATTCCTCCCCAAAAAAACTACTTAATTATATATTATGTTCATGGATAATTCCCAACCTTCAGTCATCATATCAAGTACTTATAATCCAACAATGCAGAGCAATCCAAACACGTCTGCAAAATCTCCCTCGCCCAGTCCTTCTACACATTTATCTCCATCTGCCCATTTATCACCAACTAGTTCTACCAACCCATATGCCCCAAACCATTTACGTCACAACTCAATTGGATCAAGTTCCAGTGGGATACCTGCCAGTTCAATACTAACTTCGGACCATAATAAGATTTGTCAGTGGTATTGTTGTTCGTGTGGTCAATCATATGGATCAGTACTATATAAAGACGATCATGAACATCATCGAGAGGTGAAACCAAAGGGACAACCAGAACAACACAGGTCAAGAAGTTTGGATTCAGCTAATTATGTTCTTGATAATTTGAAATATTATAGTCAAGTGGTTTATAGAGATCATAAACATGTTATTTCTAATTCTCCTTTGTCTGCCGGTGCTGTAAATGTTAATAATAGTTCAAGCACAAATTATTTTGATTGCAAAAAAGATGCAAATCCTACAACTTCAAATACATCCACAATTTTACCTGTTATATCTGATTCTACCATGTCACATTCAAACACCATCAACTCAATAATGCAACAAAGCTCATCAGAAAGTACAAGTGCTAGTACTATTAAACAAGAAGCACAGGATTGTCCAGATAGTCCAAACATAGCACCTCATACACCCGCATTATCACCATTACATCTAGATTTAAGTCAAAATAGTTTGATTGATTATCAAGAAAAGATTATCCTAAACATACCCACAAGGTTCAATTGCCATCGTTGTAATCATATGATGTGTCCTTATTGTCCCAAATTAAGATTGAAAGATTTGGATACTAGTTAATCATCCACATTTTTTTAGTAAGTTTTAGTATGTTCTACTAGGTACGGAGCAGTCTTACAAGACACACACACATAAAATCATCGTCATCAACTTTCTGGACATTGTATATATTCCATTTTTTCCTCCGCCAATTCTTTATTCGGTATAGTTTCTACGTTGTTCGGGCTGGGAATTTTTTTTTAAAAAGAGATTACTTTTAATTGTTTTATTTTATTCTTACTTTTTATTCATTTTGGTTTTAAAATTTTATCTTTTGGTTATTTAATTATCTTTTATCTAGTTTGTCGTTTTTATTTTAGGGTTAATTTTTCAAATACACAGTTTTTTATTTACTTAATCGTTTTATCTATGTACCTTGTATAACCACTTGATGTTGATGTTTAAGGGGGACTCCGTTATCCCTCGATGCATGATCATTAGTTTACCCCTGTCTAAAACCTAGCTTGAACCTTGCGTTTCCTTCCGTACCAACCGTCAACAAAAGAAACAATATAACCATCTCTACTGACTTCAAATCCAGAAACGTTTTTTTTCACCGTTCCTGAAAATCGATTCTGGACTTAATAACTACTATGCAAAATGCTCTTGTTTATTTTCTAACAAGACTTTTCCTATTCAACCATTTATCTTTATTTTTCACAATTTTAGATTCTGATCTAGGCACAACAACAACTTTACTATTATTAAATTTTTGAATCTTAACATGAACAGGACCTTTTCTAATATCTGATTTTTTCTGCAGTTTCAATTTCCGTAATTTCTCTTCAAGTATTGCTCTTTTATCTAGTTTCGCAGTATCATCAATGGTATCTAATCTTATATGTTTGGATTTTATTGGGGCTGCTTTTTCAGGTATTTCCATTATTGATGCAATATCATCAGGTAAGAATTCCGGAAGTTCAACCATTGGTTCATTTCTTTTTTCCTTTTTTAATTGTTGTTGTTGTTTATTATGTAAATCTAATGATTTCCTTTTCTCCCTTTCTTGTCTTTTCAATTCTGATTCTAATGCTTTTTGTTGTTTTTGTTGTAATATGATTTGTTCTTTGGCAGTGTTGGTACTTTCTTCTTCTGGTGCATCATCATCAGAATCGGAACTTTCTTCTTCTTCTTCCTCCTCTTGCTCTTCTGATTCTGAAACAAGAGAGGCTTCCTTATCATCCTCTATAAAATCATCATCTGTGAATGTCTTTTTAATAGGTTTTTGCTTTTGGCTTCTTGTCACTACCATGTTGTTTATTGATTAGAGCAAGAAAGTCATCGTGAATTTCAAAATTTTTTTTTTCCTTGCCAAAATTTTTTACTATACATTCTCTATACACCGCGAATATCTATTTAACAAATAACTGCCTCTTTTTTGCAACCTTTTTTATTGAACCCAACTATTAATTCCAAATACTTGCCATTTAAGTCTCCCATTATCCATAACCACATGATTCACATATTTTTTACGTATTAAATATTGTACGGTATCATTTGAAATGTCCATTCCATGTAATATAATCTGATTTATAGGATTTACAATTAAACAAGTTTCAAACATTCGTAATAAACTGATTCCATCAATATTATTAAAACTAAGATCCAATACTTCAAACCCCATGGAAACTTTTGCTAAATCTTTGGTTATTTGTATCATTGCATGTTGATCAATATCCATATCGTTAATATACAAGTGGCTGATATGTGGTGCGTGCTTAAGGATATCGTATAGACAGATCATCTTGTTGGAATGAATCATGAATGATATGTATATTGAATGCCCCATGTTTAAATGTTTAAGTGATTTGTTACCGCACATTTTTAACAATTTCAAAAGACCAGTAACGGAGAAACAATTCTTGTATATATCTAATTTATGCAATTTGTTCAATTGTGGTAAATCATTCAATCTAAATTCAGTTAATGAAATGGCAGGTACTGCGGTGGATTCACGAAATGTAAATTCAGACAATTTGAAAATTGGTTTATAATTTATAAGCATTTGGAAAAAAATCAATAAATTGATAGAATGATTATTTTCCAAGTATAATTTGCAAAGTTGAGGAACTCGAATCATGAATTCTCCAAATTCAGGTAATGTAGTGGAAAAATCAAATGAAACTAAAGTCAATTCAGTTAGTCCGGGGAAATTCTTATTCAATAGAACAGGATAGGGACTATACGTTTGTGGTGATATTGGATGCAGATTATCACCTTGGAGTTTCGTATGATTCACAAGTACTAGTTGATCCAAAGGGTATTCCTCTGCTTCTTGATCTTTAAACCGTCTAAATAACTTATCCTGGATTGGGATCAAATCCAAGTTGCTAGTCCCTGGTACTATTATAACAATTTGTAAAACTTTCAATTTTTTAAACATGTTAAGTAACACGTGACCATATTTAATGGTGCAATTGATACCGATTTTCAAAGTTTCCAAATTCTGAAAATTCCTTAATTTCCAATTGAATTTAGATAAACAATCATAAAATAACTGTAAATTGAAATGTTTATCCCAAACTTCTAATTTCTTAGTCATGAATCCAGGTTCTCGAATAATAATATCCATAATTTTATTCAAAGTTGCTTTATTCACAGTTTGATTGATTTTCAATTGTTGACTCAGTCTCGATGTTGCATAGCTACATATTTTTTTAAACAACCTTGCCCCTGAAATAAATTCATTCAATGATACATTCAACTTACATGTGAATCGATAAAGCCGTGGGATAGAAGTTAATGAATAATACCATAATTTGGAGACTGTATGATATTGTAAAATTTGATTCATTGGAAAATTCTGGAATATTAACTCTATTATATCAATTGGTAATACAACAAATGGATCAGTTGTTCTCGGTTTTACCCTTTTACTAACCTTATTACTCGAATATTCAACTTTCCGTTTCTTCTTCAACTCGGTATTTAATTCTCGGTATTGCGTCTTCAATGAACTAAATAATTTATCCAGAACAACAATACCATGCTCTTGAATTGCCTTCTCTATAATATATACCCCTTCTTGATAGCATTTATAGGCTTCCACTTGTTTATTTAACCCATATAATATTTTCCCCGTCCGTAGATACCCTTTACATCCCATAGGTTCCAATTTAATCAAATCTTTGCCGTCTTTCAACGCACTCGCTAGTTGATTCAACTTCTCATATGTAGCTGCTCGTTGATCTATTAAGGATCCCAATTTAGGATGCATAAGAGGGCCAATTATAGGTGTATCCAGTAAATTGTGTTCCTGTCTGATTCGTTTGATGGTTGATCGTGGGAGGTTTTTGAGTTCGTTGATTAAGACATTGTATGTACTTAATGCTTTTTCATACTTTGCAGATTTGAAATATAGTATCGCTAGTTGAGTTCTATCTTCTATGAGCTCTGGTTCTGTCATATTTATGTTTGTTTAGATCACCAAGAATGTAAAACAACAAGAAAAAAAAATACATACAAAGCAAGATCAACATCAACAACTGTCGCGCGTGTGCTGTTGCAAGTTGAACACCTACTACAAAACGATTTAACTACACTACCAAATATACTAGTATTCTTTCTTTAACCCTTTTAGCAAGATGTCGAAACTTGGAATAACGTTAGAATTGATAATATTAACAGTTATAATGTTCCTTGCAACATTCATATCGGGACTCCTTCCATTAAAACTAACAATCGCACAACATCATTTGAAAACCTGTTCATTTTTCAGTATGGGCATCCTAATAGGAACATCCATGTTAATTATTCTCCCTGAAGGAATTGAGAAATTAACAACAACCACTGAAAACGTATCTGGGGCAATTGGGTTCCCCATACTTGCTGGATTTCTCGTCATGTATGTATTAGATAGTATCGTGCCAAATGGCACACATGATAAAATCCAAGGCAGCAACAACACTTCTGTGGTTCAATCGGTGTTTGGATCATCAATTACCTTGGGATTGTTGTTTCATGGAATAGTTGACGGGATATCCTTAGGATCTTCTATTGCATCCGGAGAAATTATAACCATATTGGTGTTTTTCGCAATCATTATACATAAAATCCCAACTAGTTTTAGTTTATCAACCATATTGACACTGGAGGGTATACTGGATGCCAAATTATATTGGCATATTGTTTTGTTTGCGTTGCTGAGCCCAGTAGCATGTTGGATTACATTTGTCTTGATGAATTTCATATGGAAGAATAATGAGTTTGTTATTGGGATATTGTTTTTGTTCTCTGCTGGTACGTTCTTATATGTGATTAATCATGTAATGAGCGAAGTCGTGAATTCAAATGATTTCCATGATTTACCTACTAGTATGGAAAGCGAATCAACGCATGTAAGTTCTCGGTCAAAAATGTCACGATCACAGTTGATTATTTCATTACTAGGAACTTTGGTCCCTGTTCTACTTAGTTTTATAAAAGATTAAAAAAAATGAATAAATAAATAAACAAAGAATTTTTTTTTTATTTAGGTTCCGAAATATGGATTGATCTCATCAACAATACTTTCTGATCGATTGCTCATGTCTACCGCTTCAAAAGCAACCTTTGCACGTGCTTCTCTAGCAAGAGAGTTGTCACTATCATCCTCATCTTCATCCTCTTCATTCTGTTCTTCGTCTTCCTCTTCTTCTTCGTCGTCTTCTCTGTTAATATCACCTTCAATTTCACGTTCATCCCCCTCTTCATAAGAATCTTCACCATGTGACGTGCCTTCTTTCCCAGCACTATCTTCATCATCACCTAAACTACCCTCATGTGACAATTCAAGTTTACATAAATCATCATCGTCACTATTGCCAAACAAATCCAAACTAGCTAAGCTTTCACGGTTACCATTTTTCAATATACCTTTTCTTTCTTGTTCTAATTTTTTAATCAATTCTTGGTTACTACTCGATCCTCCTCCTAATTTCCCCAAATTTTTCAAATTATAATACAGATTATTATTCGATTTAGATAAATTGTTATCTTTCAATCTGTTCAATCCAATATAAGAATTCCGATGAGAATTGGATCTGGAAACACTTGGTAAGTTTGGTTTTTCCCTGTGATTTGAGGAAACTCGGTTGACATTTTCTAATGATTCTTTAGAATGATGCAAGTATGGATTATTTTCATGATGTGGTACTCTATCCATAATCAGTCGTGATATTGGTCGATTATCACTGGAAAAATCAACACTATTTCTAAAATTACCTGAACTTCTAGCCTTTTTAATTCTTCGTCTTGATACAGCACCGGGGAAATGTGAATTTTCAGAATCATCATTAACTAAAGTAGAATCCCCAGATACATATCCCTGTGTCAATTGTGCAAGTGCTGTTGTTGAAACTCCTTTCGATATCCTCTTCTTTGGTGTACTTGCTCCACCAGTGACAGCAGATGTTTCCCCTCCTGCAAGTGCACCTCCATCGCTAGCACTTATGGAATTTCTCTTTGACCTTGGTTTATTTAAAGCAGTATTGGAAGTCGAATGGTGTCTCTGTATTCCCATTGGACGTTGTTGTTTTGCTTTGAGTGGTGTATTCGGAGCAGTATTAAACTGACTTGTTTCATTCCAAGCAGGTGATGTAACTAATGTAATAGATTGCTGCTTTGGTTTATGGTACAGCTGACTTCGTCTGATACCACCCCCACTTGAAGTAATTCTATAATTTGCTGATGTTATGATTCTTCCTCTTAATATTGTTATAGCCTTGTCCAATGCAAATTCAACACTACAGTGGTTATGGACAATTGAAACTTTGGGCCATGATGCTTTGGCTCCACGACATATGAAATCCAACATAAATGCAGTGTCAGGGTTTTCAAATACATTAATAAAATCACTGACTTTGTATTCCGGAAGAATTGTAATATCTCCAGAATAATTTTGGGATAATATGGATATTGCCTTGTTAGATAAATTCTTGTAAATATCCAATTCATTAATTAATTGCAAATAATGAATTGCTTCACATGTGACAAAATCATACATATTGTTCAAAAAATGCTTCATTTTATATGTCAAATCATTTTCAACATCACCACCAATATTACTAACTGAAACTCTCAATACGGGTACCACATGGGGATTTACTTGTACTGCAATAATATGATCTACATTAAACATTTCCAGTAATCTTGTGACGGGAAGATCATTATCCACGGACCCATCAACATATTTCATAGATTCATCATTGTTCCATTCATGGATTTCGTTAGTTTTGGGGTTCTTTTCATATACCGAGCAAGATGGGAAAATACCAGGAACCGAACAACTTGCACAAACTGCTGACCAAATAAGACAATTTGGAGCTGTCAAATAATTAAGTAAACGGGTTTGTTCATGAATAGATGCTGGAGATACTGTTATATTCAAAATCTTACCGGTTCTATTATACGCTTCTCTAAATGTCAAATCTCCCAAAAACCCAATCATAGTATCCTGCAACCCTTCAATATCAAAAATGGTACCATACTTGATCAAATGACCCAAATAATACAATGCCTTTTTGAACGTCCCTTGTATTTGTGAGGTATCACAATCAGCAACGTCAAAGATATTAAATTTCTTTGTCGTTATTGTACTCAATAACTCAAATGTTTCTTCATTACTATGACAACACAAGATACTGGCAACAATAGACCCAGCTGAAGTACCACTGATAATTCTTGGTAACAAATTGGCTTCGAATAATGTAGTCAAAACTCCAATATGGAAAATTCCAAATGTACTCCCCCCAGAAAGAACCAAAGCAGTTCTACCGATATTCTTCCGGGTTTGAATCAACATCCCCAATAAATACCTATCATCTAAATTGACTTCATCACTATTTATTAAATACTCCAAAGATACTTGACATTCCTGAACATATTCTTCAATCAATTTCTTTGTTCCAACATAAGCATGTCTATACAAATTGGCATCACCCATATTCCCAATATTTCTAACCCATCTTGTTCTGATATAATACAATAGTAATTTATAGTCACCATTCAATCGAGCGTGTTTCATTTCATTTAGATGTTTGTATATTAACTCGTAATCATATATGTCACTCTGTGGGTCTGACTTCCATGCATTATTTCCTAATAATTCATCCAATTTCAAAGATGTATTATACCATTCTCGATACGATGTTGTTGTTTTCTGAAATTCCAAAAGCTCATTGATGGCTCTCTTCTTGTCATCAATCTCGGGGAAGAAACTCCCTATAATAGGTAAAGATCGAAGTGATAGTTTTGATAAATTGACCGGGTTTTTCGGTTTTGCTTTGGTGTTGTTGTCTATATGTAATGATAGGTATTGTTGGAATATATCTTTGATTATGGCGTCTGAAGAAGTTGTGGATACGGTGGGGATCAAACTTACTTCAGCACTCATGTTTGATTATAAAATTTAATGAATTATGACAAGCCCTTGCAACACCAGTAGATCGTGTGAATCTATGGAGAATAAAGTGAAATGAGTAAAAGGTTGGTTGTCGATTGTTAAAAAAATTGGTGGAGTAAATGACCAGATGCTACACAAAAAGACCAAGGCTCTCTTTTGCTTGTTGCACATGATTTTTTTTTTTTCTTCTATTTGCGCTTTCTTTTGTTCCACGTGACCAGGAATTGTTTTGATCTCGTGACCTAAAAAGTTCGTACTCAAGATGCACAATAATCATTTTGAATAAAATCAGTAATCTAGTTAGAACACTCTAAACAATTCAGTTTATTGAGAAGTAACTATGAAAATACTTTAAAAGCTTTAGCATGACTCTTTTGCAGTGGTAATCTTAAATGACCCACTATTCCATATTGTTGACGACTTTTTCCAAACATGGTAGCATTGAAATGGTGACAAAAAAAATAAATAGCTTACACGACATTTTGATGCGATGAATCATGAAAATTATGCTTTACTTTTATCCAAAGTCAAGGTTGAATCCACAGGTTGTCCTGAAATAAATACAAAGTATCCGGTTTGATTTCACTGTATCATATTTTCAAGAGAGGTTTTTTGGGGAACAATCTTGTTTTATTTAATCGGACCCTAACTATACCAAGGAAAGCTCTTTCTCATCACCAACACACGAAGCGAACAGGAGCCACTGACCCTTCGGAACCAATAGCTAACAAGAACCACAAGAATAACAAGAAAAAGAAAATCGGAACGAAACATTTAACCCCGTCACCGAAAGCCAGTCGTCTGATGTTTAAAATAACCACAATCACTCATTTGACCGATGACACAACCAGGCCACTGATATGTTTAACCACACGAGCTGGGACCAAGTACCTTTTTGGTAAAGTCCCGGAAGGATCTCAACGAGTCATGAATGCAATGGGAAGTGAAGTTAGATTTTCGAAATTACAAGGCATTTATTTAACAGGTTCCATTTTTTCATGGCAAGATATAGGTGGATTACCAGGATTGTTCTTGACTGTTAGTGATGCCACTAAAACCGGACTAACGGTAGTTGGTTGTAATAAATTATTATCGTATATTATAGCTACTTGGAGACAATTTGTTTTCCGAATGGGGATCAAATTACATATAGTGGATGCTGAAACAAATCCGGTGCTAACAAGTGATGAAGTTATCATTTCACCAATAAGAATCGACCCGGTGAAAAATACTTCAACCACCACAACAACCCAAGATATGAAAAAATCCAATGTGCTAATCCGTCAAATTAACAAATTGGCATCGTTAATGTTCCCCTTAGATACGAGTGAAGTTAACAGCACTGATCCTGAATCATATAAGTCCGACCCAACACAATCAGATATTCATACTCATGTTAATTTACCAGCTGCATCAGAAATAGTAACTTCACAACCTTCATATTCGTACTCCATTGAGTTTCTCCCGGTACGTGGGAAATTTGATGCGAAAAAGGCAAAAGAATTGGGAGTGACTCATGGTCTTCAATTTCGTGATTTATCAAATGGAATACCAGTGGTGACCGAAAAGGGTGAAACTATTCTTCCCGAACAAGTGATTGCACCTGATAGAATATTCCGTAAAGTTTTAATAATTGATATACCTAACAATGATTATTTTGTAAACACTATACAATCAGAGAAATGGTTTCAACAGGGTGAGACATCAGATAAAATTGGTTTGGTTTATCATTTTTTAGGAGCAGGTTTGAAAGACTTTGATTTAGCCAAATATAAAGAATTATTTTTACTGAAATTCCCATCGGATACTTATCATGTTATCAGTCACCCATCTTTAACTAACAATGTGATTTTAAATGATGCTTTTACTGCAAATACTTTGAAATTGAAATCATTGATGAATGAGAACTTCAATTTGGTAAACCTGGACGAATATCAACAGTTATCTGGAACCCACGTAGAGAGGTTACATTCATTGCAGCTGTACCAAGTTATTGATAGTGGAGTGAAGCCCGATTTATCAACCGTGATGAAATCTTCAAATAAATCATTGTATGAAGCGGAAGTGGAAACATTGAATTTACCAAATTCGGCAAATTACGAAACCATGGAAAATACTAGGATTGAAATGGATGATGAAAAACATGTCTCTTTGAAAGATAAAGTTCAGATTGTTACTTTGGGAACGGGTTCAGCTTTGCCTAGTATCACAAGAAACGTATTGGGTAACTTGTTAAGAATACCATACCAGGATGATTCTGGGAAGATCTCATATCGTTCTATGATTTTAGATGGAGGAGAAAATACAATTGGTAGTTTACTCCGTCTCTTTGGTCATGATGAGTATAAGAATTACGAGAGAGTGTTTCGTGAATTATCAATGATTCATTTGAGTCATTTACATGCAGACCATCATTTAGGAATTGTATCATTAATTGGAGAATGGTTTAAAATAAACGCTGCCGAATCTGAGAGAAAACTATACCTTGTTGTCCCATGGCAATTTATTACATTTTTGAAAGATTGGTACTCTTTAGAGCTGCAATATGATACAATAATAGACTTGGATAGATTGGTATGCATCAGTTGTGAAGATTTCATGATGGAGTCACGGATGCCAGAATATTCTAAGATTGACATGGATGAATTTGAAAACTATTTCGATTGTGATAAATTACATAACCATATTCCGAAAAATAAATTAATGCGGATTGATTCACGGGCCATTGGTGAAATGTATGAAACAATCGGGATAAATTCTATCAGTACAGTACGGGCATTACATTGCGCATGGGCATATTCAAGTACTTTTGAGTTCAAATTAAACAGCAAGGGTGATGAAACATTTAAATTATCTTTCTCTGGGGATACCAGGCCAAATCCTAAATTTGCTCAATGTGGGTACGGTAGTGATTTGTTAATCCATGAAGCATCATTGGACAGTAACTGGATAGAAGAAGCAATTGTAAAAAAACATTCAACAATGATAGAAGCCGTGCAAGTGAGTAAGGAAATGTCCTGTCCTAAATTAGTTTTGACTCATTTCAGTACTCGTTATGGTATTTCTAATAACTGTATCCCCAAAGACGAATTGCAAAAATGCGCAGATGATTTGGAGTCTTATCTTTCCACAAATCGTTCGAATCCGAACATTTTTAAATGGACAGGAGGTGTATGGACCGATATGAACTTGAAAGATATTGATTTGTGGTTTGCTTATGATTTAATGAGTGTACGTTATGGGGACATGCATACACAAGAAAAAGTATGGCCAATTGTGAAAGAACTATTCAAACCCTTGGCTAGCATTGATGAAGAGAAAATGAATGAGAAGAAAGAAGCAAAGAGACTTGAACGATTTGCCGTTTTGGATAGCAAAAAGAAAAGGAAAAGCAGTCCAAAATACTCATAAGTAATTTGTATATAGATAAGTAAATCCCTGAATAGACATTCGACTCGGTTGCGAGCACGTGATACACAAAGCAAAAAAGAAAAAAAAAATAATACAATCTCTTTTACCAAACACGAATTCCCACTTCTATGAAGTACACAACAATCAAATGAGCAAAACTGGAAATGGTGTCCCCATACTCATGCAATCAAGTTGGTTAGCCAAAGAGACAGTCAAATCAATTGAAGAAAAGCATCGGTTTCTCTCGCTGATGATCAAGAAGAATTTCCAACCCACTATCATGCCAGTATCTTTCATATTACGGATTTTAAATTTTGTATCAACGACACCAGAAAGGGATACAACCGCAGTATTAGCTGATTCCACACATATGATATACGCCATATTCCTGTTTAAACATGCAATTGTGAATTTTGAAAATGCAAACCATCAACGAATGACGCAAAATACTCGAAAATGTTTGATACTTATCAAAAAAGCTAATTTGAAATTCATGAATACAGGTGATTTCAATAAGACTTTCAAAATGAATATAAATGATCACTTGGCAATTTCTGTATTGGAAATTTTGGACTTTGAACTATTAGTTAGAGATCATTATCTGATGAGTAATGCTGCTGAAAACAAATTGATGTTTGTTTACGATGATAAAAATTATGAGAAATTGTGCACAACAAGAACAACAAGTAATCAAGAATTAGAGTTGGAAGATATGATGGATGGTTTGTAAGTTGGATTTTGTATACTTTGGTGCTTCATTGCCCAACCTCGTATTTTTCAGATGGTGATTTTGTATTCAAGTTTTTTTAGTGTGATTTTTTTATTTTTTTTTGCAACACAATTATCCAAACAAATCAACCAAACCATGTCTGAACCAATCCCTCAAGAATCAAGACCGAAATCAATTGCCATTCCTAGTCCTTCAGAAGAAATCCAGCCAGATAGTTTTACATATAATGCTACATTGTCAAGTTCAATAAATGAAGAGAACTCAATTAACTCCCACACACAATTAATTATCCCATCATCAGCAAATGGACAACAGAGTCCATCGTTTGATCTCATTCGACCATATTCATCTAGAGGCGAAGTAATCACCATCACTTCTCAAGAACCTCAAAGTTCAAGAAACTGTTGGAGTTGGTGCACCAATATATTTAGATCCGATAATGAGAATAGACGCTCTCAACAACAAGGTGGAGAGAATCTGTCTTTGTTGCCCGTTTATCAAGTCCGTTCCAATTCTTCTCAAGCAGGAACTGCAACAATAACTGTTAATATGATGGATTTTATACGAAATTGGTTGTTTAATATGGCCAGAGAACAATACCCCAATACGATGTCATGGATGTTGGCAGTTTTCTTGGCTACAGTATTGATTATGGGTGTATTGGGTCTTTTCTTCACTGGTAACTTGCAAGGACTCGCTGCCATTGCAAGGGCAATGGCTTGTTCTATCATTAGCCAATTTCAGCCTTCTGATGTTGCGTTACCTCCCTTTTGCAAAAAATAAGAAATAAGTCGTTTTCTGCTATGTTATATTTACAAGATAAATATATGTATATACCTATTTATATTTGGCGTGATTTATGATATGACCCTTTCTGTTCTTAATTTGATTTTTACTTGGTATACGTCTTGTCTTTTTGAATTTCTTCAAACTCCACATGGATTGAGAAACTTTATTAGACTTAGATTTACCTCTACCACCACCATGAGGATGATCACAAGCATTCATGGCGACACCTCTAACCACTGATCTAAAACCTCTGTAACGACTTCTCCCTGCTTTACCCCAAGAAATCAATTGATGTTCTTTATTAGAAACAACACCCAAAGTAGCATGACAATCCAACAAAATATAACGAAGTTCACCAGAAGATAATTTAATCACTGCTTTATTCTTGTCTGCATGTTTGGACAAGATTTTACCAAAAGTACCCGCAGATCTAATCAACTGAGATCTATGGTTTGGGTGTAATGCGATATTATGAATGATTGAACCAACAGGAATCATTCTCAATGGTAAACAATTACCTCTTTGTAAAATTCTTGCGGACAACAAAGCATCATCAATTTCCCCATTGTTTGTCTTTTCCATTTCCTCAACGAAATCTTTAGGAATCCCTTGTCTAAAACTTTCCACGACATCACCACTTCTTAAACCTTGAGGTGCGACAATATAGGATAAATCTCCGGTTTCCAAATGTTTAAGAAGTGCAATATGAGCTGATCTATTAGGGTCGTATTCAATTCTAACAACTTCTTGTTTCCCGGCATGCCAACGAAAGAAATCAAGCAATCTTGCACGTCTCTTGTGACCTCCACTTCGACCACGCACAGTGATCTTCCCAGTGTTATTTCGACCATTGACTCGATGTGATCTGGCAACAGTCAATTCCTTAATGGGTCTACCCTTATGTAAATGCTCATGTATAGGTTTCCAGTAGTTAGTGGACCCAGGATGGGTATTTGGGGGGAAAGCATCTCCGTAACGTTTAAGCTTGGTGACTTTTAAACTCAACTCTCTTTGCTTTCTATATTTAAGATCTTGCAATTCCAATTCAGTGAGTTCGTAAGAGGAGTTGTAGTTGAATCGAAGGAAAGACCTGTTATTGTTCCCCAACAAACCGGTCATCGACCTTGTCGACTTGCCCAACCATTGCTTGGCTATCGGTAACATTGTGTGGTGGTTGTGTATCAGGGGGTGCCTTCTTCTGTTGACTTTTATCTTGTTGAAAATTTTTTTTTTTTTTTCGTTTGGTATGAACCAATCTACAATCCATAATGGAAAATCAGAAAACCGCCGCACTACGTTTTTGGAACAGAGAGAGGGAGTCGTGTTTATTGGCAATGATATTTTTTCATCCAATAAAAAATCCTCTCACTTACTAAACCGATACTTAGCAGAAAAAATTGAGAAACGAAACCCAGTTCAATAAGAAAAAAAGAGACCTGGAAAAAGTTTCACCACAGCACTGTATTGGAACTACCAAGGATAGACAAACACCACACCCTCCACACACAATGATCTCCCGTGTTTTTGCCCGTTCATTAGCTTCAGCAGCTAAATCCACCAAGCCACCTGTTCAATTATTTGGAATTGACGGTACTTATGCCAATGCTTTATATTCGGCCACTGTACAACAATCCGACATGGCACAAACTTACAAGGCCTTACAAAGTGTTGAAAAAGTAATTGAAGGAGATCCACAATTGAAGAATGCCTTAAGTAACCCATCATTGACCAAAGATGACCGTATTGCCATTGCCAAATCCGTTGGTGATAATTTGAATTTGGATAAAACTACAGCTAATTTTTTGGTTGTATTGGCTGAAAATGATAGATTAAGTTATTTACCACGTATTTTCCAAAAATTCTCATTATTAAATGATGCTTATAATGGAGTTGTTGAAGCTAAAGTCACATCTGCTAAACCTTTGGAATCTAAAATTTTGAAAAGATTACAAACTTCAATTGGTAATTCTAGTTTTGTAGGTGAAGGGAAAACTTTGAAATTGACTAATCATGTTAACCCAGAAATCTTGGGTGGTTTAGTTGTTGAAGTTGGTGACAGAACCGTTGATGTTTCCATTGCTAACAAAGTTGCCAGATTAAACCAAACTTTAAAAGATAACTTGTAAATGTAATACAACTGGAAGAATTGAAAAATCAATTGAATCAAAGAAGTAATATTATGATATACATGAAATGATTTCTTTGTTTAATTATTTGGAAGGATATACTCAATAAATGAGTTTTTTGATACGAACTATTCATACACTTATTAGTCTTTTATACAATAAATATACAAAAGAGAAAAAATGATACAACCGTATGCCTTTGTAGAGTCAATTATGGGGAGTATCTTACAGATGATTATAAGCTGGCATTGTTCCTGGCCCCCGTCCCCAGGAATTGTTTTGATCTCTACAGATCGTCTGGCAGCAAAATCTTCACTCTCGTCTTGCGCAACCAAAAGTTGAAAAATCATGACACGAACGAAAAAAAAAACAATCTATTCCAATTCTTTACAACCAAACGAACCAAAATGGCCATTTCTCCTCGAGTTAAGGTATCAATAGAGTTGGTCACTATCGGTGCCATATTACTTAACTTCTTTGTTTATTTCTATCCTGATATAGTTAATTCAACGGAACAATGTAATTGGCACAATGCCCCACAACTACGTTCCAAATATTCAATATTAAATGACAATTTATCACCTGACTGGGTCAATAAATTAGTATTAAATTTCCCATACCTCAAAGAAGAAACAGAAATAAAATCTACAGATGATAATGATAGTATTCATATGTTGTTATTTGGAGACCCTCAAATTAACGGGAATTGGCCCCTGACGAAATATATCAAACGATTAGATAATTATGGTAATGATTATTACTTGGGTCATATTTATTCCACTATGAAATATAGATTAAACCCATCTCATGTTACTGTAATGGGAGATTTATTTTCTAGTCAATGGATCTTAGACTCTGAATTTTATAACCGTACGTATAGATACGTTGAACGATTATTCCCGCAACCTGATGAATATAAAGAGAATGTTATTTCAGTACATTCCAAACATGAAGATTATGATTGGCCCGCATGGTTAGAACAAGAACAAAAAATGGATCCCGTGGATAGATTCCAATCTCGTGTGTATCATGATGTTTACGATTGGGTTTTCCGTGATCGTTCCACGCCTAATTATGAACAGCCATTGTTTATTAATTTGACGGGGAATCATGATATTGGATATAGTGGGGATGCAACATGGCAACATATGGCAAGGTTCCATTTATTATTTGGACAGAATAATTACGTGATCAATTATAATAAAGGTACGGATAAAGAATGGAGGATTGTTGTTCTTGATTCATTGACATTGGAAGGTCCGGCATTACAAGAAGAATTCATCAATTATACTTGGTCATTCTTGGAAAATTTACGTGATTCAGAAAACCCAGATTTTAAAGGTGCAACTATTTTATTAACCCATGTTCCTATGTATAAAAGAGCAGGGTTATGTAGAGATGGACCAGAACATAGATATTATGAAAATTACGAAAGAGAACCATATAAGAATGGTAAATTACGTTCTCATAATCATTTGGCATATGAAACAACGCAGAAAGTTATGGATATTGTTTTCCCCAATAAGGACAAACAAGGGATAATTTTAACTGGACACGATCATGAAGGTTGTGATGACTGGTACAATTATATCGAAGGTGAATGGGTTGCTTCCAAAGAAAGACAAGGAGTTGAACGAGAATCAGTTAGAGAAGTTGTTGTAAGGGCAATGATGGGGGAATTTCAAGGTCAAACAGGGATATTAACTGGGAATTTCAATGATAAGTTGAAAAATTGGGAATTTAATTTCACTTATTGTTCATTTGTTGTTCAACATTGGTGGTGGGCTAGTAAAGTTTCATTGCTTATTGTGATTTTGTTGCAATCGGTGTTAAGATTGTCAGGTCAAATATAAATATAAAGTTAGATATATTAAACATTCTGTAGTAGATATCGCTTACATGTTTAGAATTTTTTTAATCACGAAACATATATATATATAAAACAAATACTTGTGGTTGGGCGTCTTTAATTGAAAAAGTAAAAATACACAATTGCGTAGAAATAAACTATCTTCGGATATATAGGTAATATCCTGTTTTATAGGACTTTTTGTTTTTGTAGTCTTTTTAAGTAGCTGACTCAGTTGCTGCTTCTTTTTCTTTTTCTTTTTCTTCTTCTTCTTCTTCTTTCTTTGGTTCTCCATTAGTAGTTGCAGCCACAGGTTCTTTATCTTCAACCTTTGTTTCAGTGGCATCTTGTTCCTTTGTACCTTCTTCTACTTCTTCTTTGGTTTCATTTTCAACTACCGGTTCCTCTTTAGTCTCTTTTTCAACATCTGGTTCCTCTTTAGTTTCTTCCTTGACATCTTCAACAGAAGTAATAGCAGCAGCAGGAACAGAAGCAGCAGTAGTATCATTTCCATTTTTATCTTCCTTAATAAAACTTTCAATTTCCTCTTTGGATTTTTCAACACTAGCTTCAGGGGAAATTTGAATCTGTTTAACTTTCAAGATCCCATCAACGAAAATCCAATGAGATCTTTTAATTCCCAGAGGATGTTTCTTAGCTCCCAATTCACCAATCAATTTCTTTTCTGGGTCAGATAATATATCAAATTCAGCACCATGTTTTTCTTTAAATGATTTTTGAGCTTTTGGAGCATCAGCAGATAATCCAAACACGGTAACATCATTAGAATTATAAAATTCATAGTTTTTTTCAAAACCTTGTAATTGTCTAGTACATCCTGGTGTTGACAGTTTAGGGAATGCAAATATAACGATATATTTCGACTTCTTTGCAACTTCGGATAAATTGATTTCCTTTTCATCTTGATTCACTAAAGTTAAATTAGGGATTTTTTCACCAATTTCTAAACCAGAACCAGATTCAGATGTGGTAGTGGCAGTGGCACTTGTGGTTGTTGGAGTTTTCACAGTTTTAGCTCTTTTTCTCACTGGCTCGGCAACAACTGGTTCTGTCTCCTTTATTGGTCTGGAAGCGACTCTAGCAGAACGACGTAATTCAGGCATTGTGGGACTTGGTATATATATATATATAAATTGATTGCAAAAGGAAGTGAACAAGGATAAAAAGAAGTGAAAAGTGAAAAAGTTGGGGAAAGCGGAGGGAGGGCTGGGGGTGTGGATTATATAAATTTGTTTTTTTTGCCTGAGTGTGTGCGTGCTGAGAATGTATGTACTATAATAATATATGCAGAGCCATAATAATTTGACTGCTTGCCGAAATTTCAGGGATGAACAAAAAATAATTTTACAATGGCACATTACATCAGGATTGCTTACGGTCAACTACTACAGTGAGATTTACAAAGTACTTATTTGAGTCCTGGGGATAACGACCACAGAATTGTTTAGGAAGAACTGAAGTCGGTAATTATTTTCCCACAACGTATCCCACTACTCCGTCCCCCTTCAAAATTAAATTGTTAGGGGGTATTACAAAAATAGTTTCAATGCT
>JAKTVG010000430.1:0-34919 GCA_030557085.1 Candida gigantensis
ACAAGTATACCCAAGGTTGCATTTTTCGATATCCAAAAATACTTCCACAGTTTAAACAGACTATCTGATTCAGTAGAGATTGGAAGTATTTTGGGTTATGCTGATGTGACTTCGTCTACAAATACAATCATGGACAAGAATCCGAAATGGTTGGAACATCTTCCTCATGGATTTGCAATAACTGCTTCGACACAAATTGCAGGAAGAGGAAGAGGTGGTAATGTCTGGGTCAACCCCAGAGGTGTGTTAGCAACATCAGTTCTTTTTAAAGTCCCGCAATCACCAACTGCATCATCTACAATTGTGACGTTGCAATATTTGTGCGGGTTGGCATTGATTGAATCAATACTTGGGTATGGAAGTGAGGTTTCAGGGAAAGGCGTTGGTTACGAAGACATGCCAGTTAGATTGAAATGGCCAAATGATATATTTGTTTTGAAACCGGAATACTTTGGATCGTTGCAAGATAAAGACAATATCAGCACCACTGTTGATGGCGATGATGAGAAATTTGTGAAAATATCTGGGGCATTAATCAACTCGCAATTTATCAGCAAAACGTTTTATTTGGTATGGGGAGGTGGTGTCAATGTATCAAACCCAGCTCCAACGACATCGTTGAACTTGGTATTGAGCAAATTGAATGAAATCCGAAAATCAAAGGGATTACTGGTATTGCCACCATACGAGCCCGAGGTTCTACTTGCCAAACTATTATTTACAATTGATCAATTTTATGAAGTGTTTAAGAAAACTGGATTATCGCCTTTCTTGCCATTATACTACAAAAGATGGTTTCATTCGAACCAAACAGTAGATGTTGATAACGGAACTGGTCATAAACGAACATGTATAATTAAAGGGATAACTGCAGATTATGGTATGTTGATTGCAGAGGATATCAAGAATCACGAGGTGTTGCATTTGCAACCAGATGGAAATTCATTTGATATTTTCAAAGGATTGGTGTATAAAAAGAATTCATAGAATTGAAGTAGAATTATTCATGTAATAGTATTGGTAGAACAATTAATATCTATGTTGATAGTTTAATATTCCTCTTTATCTGCACCGAATTCCCAACATCTTATATATTTAGTAGCACATCTTTTATTCAGAGCCTTTCTCTTGATAGAAAAGATTTACTCGTTCAATTGAGATTGTGCTGTTGCCGTTTGTGTGCTCTTGTGACATAAATATTATGCAGTATTATTATTTCCAGGGCTTGGTGTCAACATTCAATCCCCGGTTACCTCACGGAACAATACACAAAGACCGAATTGAGAGGTTTCAGAATGGTTCAGTGGGATCTCCTAGTATGACATAAAAGAAACAGCGATTCAATTACATATAAACCGTAGACGTTCTCAGGCCATAACCTTTGCTGATGAAATTTCTGATGTATCTCGGGGATTCAGTTTTTTCAATTTTTAATTTCTTTTTTTATTTTTTTTTGCTTTTCACTCTTCTCCCATCAATGCCATTCACACGAAAGAGCTACAACCCTTCACCATTATCCTCCCCTAAATCCAGCTTACACAATGTATTGTCTATTCCTTCGCCTCTGACAACAGACCATGAAAACTCCGAAGACGACAAAGGCGACTACAATGTCCCCAAAATATTCCTTAATCAATTGGCAACTTTCCCATTGTTCAACAACGCACCAACCAGTTTCCACAAGCAAGTAGCAGCTAACTTAAAACTAATGCAGTATCACCCGCAGGAATATATTATTAAAAAGGGCGACTTATCAAAGTCCATGTACTGGATATTGAAAGGAACTGTTAGTGTAACTTCAACAGATGGGGAAACGATATACGCGGAGTTGAACCCTGGCGAATTTTTTGGGGAGATTGGGATACTATATAATCGACCCAGAACAGCAACCGTTATTGCCAAGAGCAAAATTTTATTAGGAGTGTTGATGGCAGAATCCTTAAACAAAGTGTTGATACATTTCCCACTTATAGAAAGACGAATAAGAGATGAAGCTCAAGAACGTTTGGCTATGCAAGATAAGAAGAATAAAGAGCCTACATCCATTCAAAGTTTTATAAAGAACTTGCCAATTTTCCAAATACTACCCCCGGATATAATACATAAACTTGCTCTAAGTGTTGAGCCATCTGTTTTCAATCCCTTTGAGATTATCATGCGGACTGGCGATACTTGCGGAGATATTTATTTTATTATAGAAGGAGAGGTGGAAATTTTAAGTGAAAGCGAAATGTTTGAAACACCTGTTGCCAGATTATCCAGTGGGAGCTATTTTGGAGAGATGTCGTTTCTTAATTATTTGCAGAACAAGCCAAGGGTGCGAACGGCAACCGTGAGATCGGTCTCTCATTGTGAACTAATGGTGATCAAGTCGGAATACTTGGAAAAACTATGTGATGATTATCCTGCTATCATTGAAGATATGAAAATCACGGCAGAGCAAAGAAAAGTGGTGACACAACCAAGAGATATATTCCGGCCAAATTGGAATTTTAACCCAACTGCTCCTCCTCAAAAGCGTAAAGCTACAGAAGATGTCGAATATGTTCCCTTTACCAAACGTATGAAAATGGAGTCGATAAAACGGAGAAGATCATCTGCACTTACAATTATGGAGCCATTGCCAGAACCTATTTTGATGAAGATATTTTCATACTTGTCGGTGGTAGACTTGATGAAATTGCGACAAATGAGCAAACGTTGGAGACAGATGGTCGCAACTGCACCACTAGATGTTCTTGATTTAACTCCATTTAACACTGTACTTACCAATAATGCACTTATGGCAGTGACTGATTTTGTGGGGACAAGACCCAAGGTGATTGATATATCAAATTGTTTCCACATCACAGATGAAGGGTTTTCCTACATGGTTAATGAAATAGGAATTGGTGGGAAATTGCAAGTGTTGAAAATGGCATCGAATTGGGAAGTCAGTGGTATGGCAATAATGGACTTGTGTTTCCCAGGCCAGCGTTTGGAAGATATTGATTTATCTAATTGTCGTAAAGTGGACGATAATGTTGTGCGGAGATTATTGGTCAAGAGTAACTTGAAGATATTGAACTTGGGTTACTGTAAACGAATAACTGATGTTGTCGTGCCGTATTTTAATAACTTAGAGAGTTTGGATTTAACGAGATGCTCTGGGATAACGGATGCGGGGTTTGCACAATTGCCATTTCTGCCATCACTTCGAAAATTGAGTTTAAAGCAATGCAGCTACTTGACGGATAACACGATATACGCTATTGCCAACGCTGCAAGGAATCTTGAGGTTTTGGATTTGAATTTTTGTTGTGGTTTGACCGATGGTTCAATACTTGCTATTGCCATGGGGTTGCCATACTTGCGTGAAATTGATTTATCGTTTTGTGGGCTGGCAGTAAGTGACTCATCAATTGCACCATTATCTGTGCTTGCATATTTGGAAAGAGTGTTGGTTAGAGGATGTGTTCGATTAACTCGAGCTGGGTTGGACACGTTACTAGGTGGGTCTTGTCCATTGAATTTTATCGACATCAGTCAATGCCGAAATGTTCACGTATATCCAGGAAACTTCCCTGCACCTGCCTTCCAAAGTAGTTTAGTTAAAGTTTCTGATAAAATAGTTTACATAGCGTTTTAATAGAAATGATGCAATGAAAGAAGTCCATTCAAATTGTTTTTGCTATATAATCCTCGTTGGGTATGTTGTATCAGTGAAAATGTAGTTGCATGTTGACATTGCTGGACATAGCTAATTCAATACTAGTCACCTAGCCATTAGACTACAAACGAAGATCAGGCAGCATGTATCACAAATTTTTAGTATGCAAAATATAATGAGGTAAGATCTGCGAAAAAAATTACCAGAAAAACACCCCACTTGTTTTTATCAAACAACATATATCAAATCCAATCCATTTACATGCTTTGACAAAAGTTCAACTATGAGTGACTACGATTCAATAGATGAAAGCAACTTCTACGACGAGAAACTGGAAAGTTCATTTCGCAACGACGAAGATAGCAAATGGAATCAGAACCAGATCAAACTACCAAGATTGTACTTTGAATACATATGAAAATGGATGTAACGAATGTTCTGGGCAGTATAGTTAATCTTGTTTGTGGAAAATGCGTCACTGTTTATGCAGTCTATGGTACTATAGATACAAACGAACTTCACTTTGGAAAAACAACCAGTACCTCCCCTTGCTCTTGGAATTTTTTTTTGAAGAATTAGAAATTGAGAAGAGATTATATGACACTGTATCTACGTGCAAGTATGTTGAAGTTGGCAAGCAAATCAAGAATACTTCTATACTCGGAATGTTTCAGTACTTTACTGACTAGCAACAGGTTCACGGACTTGGGTTCCAGGTTGAAAAAATAATCTTGTGAGTTCATTGAGTCACCTACATCTTGGATATCATTGGAACTTGTACTACCAGAAACATGTTCCAGTCTAATGCGATTGATAATTTGTGGAGATCTAGACAAACTTCTTAATTTTTGCAGAGCATCAATTGCCCCACCAATAGATGAAGGACCAACAATTAGTTTATCTTTATCGGTTGGAATGGCTCCAGTAATGTCCGTTTCACGTTCAACGATGGCAGTAGCATGAGAGGTTCAGGGAAAGACCAACAATGGTGCGGTATATCGTTTGCTGCAAATAAACTACACAGAAGCTGGTCAACCATTGGATCTACCAAATGTTTTACATTGCATAATTCGGTATATATTTTTATTTGAATGGATGAGCGGAATTGGACACCAATTGCAAGAATATAAATTGTCCACAATAGTGAGCACAGTTCAAGATGTGCTAACTTATTTGAACGTTGAATCGGTTTTGCATGTTCATCAACATATAAGTTAGAGAAAATTTAAAAATTGCCTGTTGGGTCATGTGTACAGTGTTGAAATTTATAATTAGTTCAAACTAATGTACGAAAAATCTAATATCCATAAGGACAAAAGGTTTGGCATAATTTGGTTCTATTTTGTAGCATTTTCAAACAGATACTTTTGACTGTATGGAATTATGTGAGCAAAAAATAAAACCACTTCAGCTGTGTTGCAAAAAAAAGATTCGATTTCAAAAAATACACACACTTATTCTGGAATATTAAACACTTTCTTTTTGGTTTTATCTAGAATTTTACAGCATTAATCCCCACGATTAAATTCTTTGATTTCAAGTATGACTGATTCAATAATTAAAAGCGAACCTAATGTTGCAGAAAGACGGAACAAAATCCAAATTGATGGAATGGATGTTGTGGATACCGAAGTTAATCTTGAGAGAAACAATTCCCCCACTATTTATACAACCAATGATGTAACAGATGAGAAGGAACTTAATTTTGAAAAACAACCGACAGTACCTTCTTTTCTTGATGAATTTTTCGGTGGAGTAGAATTTGAGAAAATACTATATGACAAGGAATCTGTGTCTAAGTATCTTGAAATTGGAAAGCAAATTTTTGAAGTTTACTATCAAAAATGTATTAATGCTGCAAATGTCAGAGGTAATCTAGACACTCAAGATGGCATGGTTGGAACCTTGAGCAAGAAAGCCAAAAGCGATCATAGCCGCACATTCGGTCGGTTATTGTCCCTTTATTTTGTTAGCAAAAAATTGGACATATGTGCAAACCTTGATGCAAAATTTGATATTGAGTTTATCGAAGATATAACAGTGTTGGCATCAGACGTGAAGAACTTTTTACAGCTGCAGTTTCTTGGAGATGATTGTAAATTAAGCAAGCTTATTATTAAACCATTTGTTTATGATTTTAAAAGGAACGTGTTTTTTGCACCTCAAACTATTATTCATTTGCTTGGTCAATTTAGGTATATCATTAAGCTTGTTGTGATTCTTAGCGAAAACGAGCAGAAGCATTTGAAGTTTTTGGATCGACCTAATGAGAATGAATTATATGGCTACATTCATGAATTGTCTCAAATATTGGTTAATGAGATGAGGTCACCGATGACTGGCAAGGTGTGTACAGTTAGTCCTGGTGTGGTTGATGTTGGGGAAGTACGCGTGGACAGAGAATATATCCAGACATTGTATATGAATGCAGTTAACAAGTACCATGAGACACACAAGACTTTATGTGAGGTATTAGATCAACACGTTCCATTGAACCAAGCATTTGAATATTACATCAACAGTCATAGTCAAGATTACAAAAATCTTGGATTGGTTTCTGGCATCAAGAACAAAGAGTTTTTAATTTACAACAAGAAAAAGACTACAGAGTGTGTGCATCTTATTGATACATTGACACAATTGTTGTATGTTATTATTTATGTCAGCTCAGCCAATACTATTAGTGCTCGTTGTTTGGCAGAGATCAATATTGCTGCAAAATCTATTAACGATCGAAATGTAATATTCCGTCATGGGAAAATCTGTTTGATAACTACAGCAAAAAATAACTTCAGCTCAGAAACACGAGAAACGATTTACAATACGGACGTGACCAGAATTGTGTTACATCATGTGCTAGCGGTGAAACCGTTATTATTGAAGATAATATTTGATCGTTTGGGTAATGAAGGGATTAGTTTTCAGCAGACGCATTGGTTTAGTCTTTCCAGTGGAAAAGCTATTTGTGATTATCATTATTATAAGCAAGTTGCAGCTTTAACAAATGTTCAACCAAAAGATGTCATAAAACAGGGTGTTTTGGGAAAAGCAATTGAGCATATGATTAGCCATAACATTCGAAAGGACGACTGGAGTAGTATTATTGATAACACACGTCAATGGGAGGAAACAGTTGACAACGATGGCTGGGACAAATTTTACGATCGTAATCTACTGGTGCAGCGACTTAAATTTTTTAACGCATATTGCAGTTTTATGGGGATTGATGAAGAACAAACACAAGATGAAGAGGATGAAGATTGTATTGAAGCAGAAGAGTGTGATGATGCTGAACAGTTGGTCCTAAATGTTCTGTCGGACGAGGAATATACCCGAGTAGTTGAAGAACGGCCAAAACATAAAAGGCGTCGAGTTGAAAGGAACAATATTTTCCATGAATTAAGCACATTAGGGAGAAAGTACCCTGAATATCATATTGAATCGTGCAAGTGGTTTTTGCCAATAGTTGGTGATGTCGAATCCGACGCTGTATTAATTTTGGCATTCCGGTATATGGTGGGTAATATGCTGCTAGAAGAAGTAAAGCTAACGATACAAGAAGGTGATGTTGGTGAACAAATCAAATGGTTTGAAAAATATAGAGACGGTCTTGAGGAGGTTATGGGAAGGTATCATCTGTTTATCGAAAACTGCAAATTCTTAAAGGAGATTGTTGAGTTGAACAAGGAGAAATTGAATAAAATATACGGAGAGATACTTGAAGAAATTGATCAAATTGATGCCGTTGATTGGCCGTGTGAATTGATTGGATTACAGGTCAACAATTCTGGTTGGGAAGGTGGTATACCGAAAGGTTGGGAGGATATCTCAAAATATGCTCTATTTAAGAATAGAGAAGGTACTTTATGTGAACAGTGCGGATTTGATACGAAATATGGAGATCATCAATGTATCGGCAAAAGATCATTATTATACTTTTATTGTATATTCACTATGGATGAGTATTCCGAATTCAGAGGAGAAATTAGACTGTTTGCTCATTGGATCATTGCGTTGTCCGGTAGTAATGTTAAAAACTACCATCAATATGTTATGTACGAAGTAGTTAGAAGAAGTAGAGAGTGAGTAGCTACATAGAATGAAATCATTGCCGTATATATACCTACTCCTGACCCTTGCTAGTACACAAGTATTCTATGAAATCTTACACGAAGCAGTTACCAAAATTCAAGATTCTTGTTTGTATTTTGTCACGTTTTACACTTTCATGGCTTCCATTAGACATTCCATTTAAAAAATTCAATTCTCCAAATTTTCAACAATTACAAATAAGCTATGTTCTTTAAAACTTTCAAAGTAATAGACTGTAAAAATAATAGTTTCAATTGAAGGAAAAAAAACAAACAAGTAATCACATTAATACAAGACTCACCAGTAATAATTTGTTATATTTTGTGATTGGTTCCATGCATGTAAATCTATTTGTAAAAATTCGGCGTAATCATCGATGGTCGAAGCTCGTCAATCTCAGTAAATAAAATAAACTATAACTAATACCAAAACAATATTCAACTGATTCTCAAATAAATCCAAGGGAAGGATGATTATTCTGCATTTTATGAATTTCACTAAAATCTTGGGAATGATTGATACCTTGTACTTGTTATGATATATGGTACAACCCCTTACCAATAATTAGATCCTAATTTGAAATTTGCCCAGAACAACCGCAACTGATGAATTATTTTCCAACTAGCCAATCTTAATTTTAGTAGTATCCACTAGATATCGCCACTAATCGTATACTTCAAGATTTTTCAATATTTGAAGAAAGTTTGTTTTTTTTTTTCAGCTTTTGCTAAATCTGCTTTCACATTATTCACTTGATGATTGAATATCAATTCTTCCAATTTGGAGATCAATTAGATAAATCATATCCTCATACTAATCATATGGATAGAACAAATCCTGTAATTTATCATCGAAATATAGAATGTGCATTATTTTGTAAAAACCTCACGTATTCAATGGATAACTAAATCATGTTTTGACTTATTTCCATAGGAATGCCATAACACATTTTTGAATTTTAGATTAATCCTTTCAAGTAAGAAAAGAAGCCCCAAATGGTTGTAAAGTTTAGTCACATAATCCACGCAATATGGTAGTATCCATCGTTTTGATATGGGGATGGTCGTTGTTGGTTTGCCTGTCAAGATTTCCAAGTTTGTCAATAATCTCTTATGGACGTAATCTATGAAGTAAATTTTTAACTGTATGAACTATTGGAATACTGGGGGGAAAACTCAGCATAGTTTGGTGATATCAAGAAACATTGCTTGTTGTAGATTCGGTGGATTTTCTAGTCTTTCTAATTGTTCAACAAAATCAATTTTTTTCTCTTTTATTGCATTGTTATGTACTATACGACACCCCGGCTCTAAAAAAAAACATTGTTGTAGGAATTTTTCACCCACGCGTCCAAAGTCCAATGCATATCTCAGGACCGGCCCCAAAACCAAGTACACTTTAATTGGAATCCTACAGCTGGGTTCAAGGATGGTCACAAATACCCATCTATTGGTCATAAAATATGTATTAAAAATTAACTTATATAAACTAAAAATATCTCGTCAAAAACAAGTTGCAGCAATTTCTATTATACTGACTCCTGTAAAGCAATAACATCAGCAATATGTTTGTTGTTATTGATACCAACATTTACTGAATGTTGGAGTTGTTCTTGACCATCTTCTGATTTCAGTGATGGTGGTAGCTTACCATCTCCACCACCTGTATGATTATCATGAGAAAGATTAGTTGAAACCATTCTCTCAAGTTCTTGTGAAGAAGGCATGAAAATAACTTTTGTATTTGCTGTTTTTGCCATTGTTTGAATAGCATCCAAATATCTCATTTGCATAGCTGCACGGGATGAAAGAATCATACTACTATCACGAATAATACGAGCAGCTTGTAATTCACCACGAGCTTTAATGACTGCACTTTCTGCTAATCTTTTAGCTTCTGTTGCTCTAGATAAAGAATTCATTACATTATCTGGTAAACTTAAATCTTTAATCAAGATAGATTCAACATTAACACCCCAATCAGCAGCTGTTTTTGATATAATTTGTTCAATTGATTCAGCAACTTCTTCTCTTTTTTCAACTACATCTTGTAAGATTCTTCCTCCTATAACATCTCTCAATGTAGTTTGTGTTCTTTCAGCAATTGCAGAATGAATATCAGAGATATCAAAAATAGCCTTCATTGGATCAATTATATTATAATAAACAACAGAAGTAATAGTAACACTAACATTATCTTTAGTGAAACATTTTTGAGCAGGAATTTCTTTTATATTAACTTTAATTGAAACTTTAGTCAATTTTTCAGACCAAGTATTAACATAAGATAACCCTGGTTCCACAGTACGTGATAATGCACCAAATGTTTGTACAAGACCAACTTCACCTTGTTCAACTTCTTTATATGGATTTTCACAACAAAAACAAAATAATCCACAAGTACCAAATAAAGATCCTAAATTAGATAAAAATTTTTGATACCCAGTGATTGGTGGTTGATCATATGTTGTAGCAAAATTCCTCATAATCATTGGACCTCTATGAGTTGGTTCGTCTGTAATTGGAGCAGTGGCTGAGGCAATAGTCTTTTTATAGGTGTCTGGATCAAAAGATTCAACTGAACGATTAGAAGGGCCTTCCATAATTAATGTAGTATGTATAGTTTGTAGTTTGTAGATTTAGTAATTGAATTTGTAAATCTAAGAAAAATAAAATATGAAAAATGATAATATTAAAGTGAATAATAACAAGTATTTATATATTCTTCTTTTCAAGGAGAAGATAAGATTATCAAGGGGCTGAAGCGTGACCAGTTTAAACTCAAACTCTCGGGGGGTTAAAAACACACACATTATACATACAACATTTTACGAATAGTACATGGGGCTTAGCCAAGAAATGAATAAAGGAATCGGGCGAAGTGATTGTTAGAATAATAATATAGTGATCAACCAATGAGGTCATACCATTGTTAGTATGATCACCAAGAAATTTTTTAGACACACACACACATTCAAGAAGAAAAACCAGTGATCGTCAATTGCATGATTATGTAAGCGCCAATACTTTATTTTCTCTCTATTGCCGCACGCACTGCACTTCACTCTTGTAAGTAAGTAAGTCGTACTACATACAGTCTGTTCGGAATGAAAGTCGCACCACCACCCCACAGAATTAAAGTCGTTCTACAGAAATTCGAATTTCGCATCAGCGTAGGAAACAAAGTCGCCCTGGACGAGTACGAATTTCGCCCAAGAAATTTTTCAATTTCGTGTGGGTGGTAGTACCAAAGTCGCTCAAAAAAAAATCGAAATTCGCGCTACAGTTGGTATAAACGTTCGCGAAGTCGCGGGAAAATAATCGGTTACGCATAGAAATAGTTCGCACTAGGAGACTCTGCAGTTGGCTCTCTAATATCAAGTTTTCGCCACACAACTACTCGATGACTAGAGACAAGATATTACTATTGACTGGTCCATACTGTACTTCAGAAGCGTGGTTTCCACCTAACATACTTTAGCATCTTCCTTCTTGAAATATAGTGTATGTCTGTAGAGGACGAATCATCGTTGCTAAGATTGCGAATTCTTGAGTCTTAGCTAGCGAACTCATATGGACGTGGGGGCGAACTTTTTTCGACTGTACTGCGAACGTCTGTACCACTCCTAGCCCGAAGTTCTCTCCTATGATGGTACGAACTTAAAACTTTTCTGGTACGAATTTTGCTCCATGGGTCCTACGAAATTCGTAAATTCGTGGGACGAACTTCGATTTTTTTCGTGAGCAACTTTAATTACATGGGGGTAGCGAATTTGGTATTTTTTGTGGAGCGAAATTCATTCCGAACACACTGTATATTCATTTCACATTAGTTGCAAAGTCACGTGACTTGATCTTTTTTCTCAGCGAAAATTTTTTCCATTTTTTTGGAAAAAAATTCAATTTACGACTTCCTTTCCTTTATTTCGACCTTTAATTACAGAATGCAAAAGAAATTCTATAATTTTCAATGATCAACTACGTAGTATTTAAGTAGTATTTTAAATTAAGATTCTTAAATCAGAACATTTTAGGGTTTTTTCGTTAATTATGATCAAAATTGTGTATTTCTTAAATCGTTGTTTAATAGTGGTTGGGCTTATATATTTGTATATTTTTATTGAAGAAATAGATTATATTTGTTTCTACGGTCATTTTATACAATATAATTAAAGCATTATTATTGAATTTGGTGAGTATACCGTGCTTTTTGTAAAATTTTCGGGTTTGCCAAGGGAGGTAACTTGGGAAAATCGAGAAAAAAAAAAAAGATCAAAAGAAACAAGGAGCGTGGAACCCATAGTCTTAAATCTCGACTTTTGTTCCGTGAGTCCTACGAAATTCGTAAATTCGTGGGACGAACTTCGATTTTTTCGTGAGCGACTTTAATTACATGGGGGTAACGAAATTGGTATTTTTGTGGGGCGAACTTCATTCCGAACACACTGTATGTTAGTCATTTTAAATATCTATTTGTATATTATGTATTCTATATCTTATATTGATAATTTTTCAATCAGTTCAACCAATTCTTCATCACCACCTAATCCTTGAACCAAATCAGCCAATAAATCTCTTGGATCTTCTAATCCAATAGAAACACGTAATAATTTCTTACTTATATGATCATCACTCATTGCTCTCCATTCAATTAAACTTTCCACCCCGCCCAAACTAGTTGCATGATGAAATAATTTCAATTTTGAAGGTAATTGTTTAGCTTTTTCTTGTGTAATCATTTCAATTGCGAAAACTGGTGAATGACCCACTGGCATTTGTTTAGCGATATATGAATCATCTTGTAATGAACCATGATAAATGATATCTAAATCAGGAAACTTGTCTTTATTCTTTGCAATATGTTTAACAATAAATTCAGCAGTTGAAGATTGTCTTTTAACTCGTAATTCAAACGTTTTTAAACTTCTAGCCAATAAAGCACTTTCTAAATTCCCAATATTAGAACCTAAAACTAATCGATCAAATAATAATTTCTTTTTAATCTCTTGAGTTTTAACTAATAATATCCCAGCTAATAAATCACTATGACCCCCGAAAAACTTAGTAGCTGAATGCATGACTATATCAGCACCCAATTCAATTGGATCCATTAAAGGAGGTGGTGCAAAAGTAGCATCAACAGAAACTAAAGCACCCTTAGAATGAGCAATTTCAGCATATTTGACAATATCCAAATTAGTACCGTATGGATTAATAGGAGTTTCCAAATGAACCAAATCTCCACTTTGCAACAATTCCAAATCTTCTAATCCAATTTGTTTTAATCCGAAATTTCTAGTCCAAATATCAGCTATTCCAACAACACCATGATAAATTTGTCCAAATGCAATTGTTTTTGGGTTAACATAATTGATTAATCCATTAAATGCACCTAACCCGGAATTATATACTATTGCTGGATACCCTGTGATTTTTTCAACTATGGCTTCTACTTGAGCTGCATTGGGGTGATTTTCTCTCAGGTAAACTAATGTGTTTGGATCAGTTAATCCACCAGGGATCAATTCATTTGGATCATTTGAATAACTGTATGTTGTTGTTACATGGATCGGGGTGACTACATCACTTGATCTTTTGAGATGATCTCCTCCATGAATTGAATCAGTTGCAAAACGAGTCATGTTATATGTTGGTTGGGTAATTCAAGGAAAAAAATTGCCAAGCGAAGAAACAGTGGCAAGGGGCTAGTTTATATATATATATATACTTATCGGAATATGGTGCGTGCGAAACCGGAGATAAAATTTCGGAATCCGGGCTACAAAAAACGTCTTTTATTTTTCTCGCCACACTGGCGGAATCCAAACATAATAAATTTTTTTCTATAATAATATACAAAACAATATAAAAAAAAAATCATAATCTCTAATAACATTATAATATCCATCTACCTAGTTGCATGTTCACTTGCTTTAATACCTCTTCCTACTCTATTAATCAAATAATAAAGACATCCAATAAATCGAAATAATGCCATGAATGCAACTGTCCAAAGAATAACAGTTAAAAAAACATCAGCTCTTGCATTTTTTTGATCTTCTAAATTAGTAGCAGATACAAATTGATTAAACCCACCAGTTTCTAAAACTAATGCAACAATTACAAAATTAGTAAACATCCAAGTTAATACTGTCATTGATCTAATGAATGCATAATAATCTTCTGTATTTTTAACTAATACTTTATCTGATTCAGGTGCTGGATCTCTAATTTTTTCTAATTGATCAAGATATGATTGATTGATTTGTTCTTTTGAAATAGGAACACTAACATCGAAAGTACCATCTTCTCTTAATTTAGCTTCACCTAAAGATTTAACACCAACTTCACCTTTAGTACCCCATGAAACATCATCAATGTTACAAAATGCATAAATATTTAAAACATTGACATATGATGGAGAAAGTAAAATATATTGAACAAATGATGTAAACATATGCCAAGGTTCAAAATATAAAAATGAAGCAAGGAAATATAATGCATATGTTGAAGATGTAGCAACTACTAAATTTCTAAATTCTGCATTTTGGAAAAATAAACCAACGGTTATTTTAGTACCTGAATTATAAATAGCTTGAATTGCATGAACAGCCATAAAAATTGCTGCAAATACCATATATGCCATTAATATAGCAAAGAAAATAACAATTGTAACATAAAATTTTTCCGTACCTTTAGGTTTATTACCAAAACTTAAAACAAATGTAGTCACAATAGAAGCAAGATATAACCAAAGAAAAATAACTGATAATACTTTCCCAGGAGCAAAATGTAAATCACTATCACCTAAAGAAGTAGTTAAAATTCTGAAAACCAAAAAATAAGAACCAATTGAAAACCAAGAAACAATAAGATTAATAAATTGATAAAAAAATTCAATATGGAAAAAAATTTTCCTACCAAAAGAATGAGAACTCATCCAAACTTTATAAAAATGAACCAATGCATAAATAGCTGCAAAAAATGAACCATTAAGCCAACGTCTTCTTTGTAAGATAAATTCAGCTAATCCTTCAGGTACATCAGTTTCTGCTCTTGCTGATTTACAATAACGTAATAACCAATTACATCCTCTTTTAGCAACCAATTCAAAACATAAAATACGATCTTCAGCCAAATACATATTAGATGTGAAAATTCCAGCTTCTTCTTTTAACATTGCTTGTTTCATTTCAAATTCATCATCATTTACATCTAATTCACCACTACTATGTAGAAATTCCCCTTTGAAATATTTTTCTAATGGTCCAATTCCATTAACATCATTTTGTAATGCAACAAATCTATAAGCTGAAAAAGCACCAGGTAAAACAGAAATAAATCCAAATGAAGATTCTGTTGGTTTATCTAAAATATTTGAAATTTTATATTCAAAATTTTGTCCATAAACTAATGGATTAGTAATCATTTGTCTTTTCTTTAATGATGCTGTAATTTCTCCACATGCTCCTGCTACTCTATGATCACGATCAAATTCTTTCCATAATTCATATAATGATCTATCATGAGGTTGTGTACCACAATCCAATAACATGACTACTTTAGGATCTAAAACTTGACCAATTGCTTGAAAACACCAACGATGAGAATTAATTTTTTTAGCATTTGTTTCTTTAAGACAAAATAACATTTGTACAGGGACAACTTTTTCAGTAGTTAATTTAACAACATCATCAGTAACTTTTGAAATACCTACTCTAGTGGTATATTCAAACATATGAGCTTGCACTTTTTTATCATCAACTCTACTTTTAGCTAACCCTTCTTGATAAACACCTAACCCTGCTAATAAAGCTTGTGCTCTTTCATTTATCTTTGTACGACCATCACTAACAATACAAACAACAATTTTTTTCCATGAATCTTTACCCCATACTGAAGATCTAGATTTAGATTCTAAATATTTGATATTTTTAAATACCCCTTTCAAAGTACGTCCCAACAAGATATCATCTTCATTATACATGGTAATAACAATCATCAATTCAGTTTGTCTAGGTATTGGATAATGTACGGGTCTTAAAATATAAGCATCTCGATAAAAATGTGATGGTCCACAAGTAACAGCAGTATATCTCATGAAAGCGAATTCTCTTGATAATCCACCACCTGCTTTAATAGAAGGATTATAATCGGGGAATTTAGATAATAATTCATCAGCAACTGGACAATCCAAAACTAAATGACCATTCAACCCAGTTGCTCTAGTGAATTTCCTGGTACGTACTGGTTGTTGTGGAGGTGGTTCTTCAAAAGTACCTTCTTCTCCAAATGGACTAGACATGGTTTCATCAGTTGTTGTTGTTGTTGGATCTTTTTCATACATTGTTTCACGTTCCTCCATATCTTTCTCTTCCTCTTCTTCTTCACTTCCTTCAGGAATACCACGATACATGGGGACAAAATTGAGTTGACTTTCATCATCGGCATAACTGATACTAGCTAAATCAAAATGATCACCTTGAAATTCATTATATTGAATACGTTGATCGTATTCTTGTTCTTCATTGTCTTCTTCGTCATATACATGAGGAATGAAAGCTTGATTATAATTCCCCCCACCAACACCAACATGGGCATTGTCATGCGATTGACCCCCACTCACACTGGCATCATGTTGACCACCACTGGTACTATGATAATATTCACTCCCATGATATGAAGTATCTCTCATTTCAAAACTTTCACTAAATGGATCAGGCTCTTCATGAGTTTGTGAAGTTTCGAATAAAGGTCTATCATAATATGAATCACTTAATGAAGTTCTGGTTTGGTTTCGATAAATTGGTTCAGGTTGTTGGAAATTGAGTGAATTGGTGGAATCATTATGATGGTAATTATAAGTTCCTTGAGTCAAAGGAGTGTTGCTTCGTTCTGTGTTGAGAAACTCTATTGACAGTTCGTCATCACCATCTGAATAGTCTCTATAGTTTCGGTTTTGAGAATTTGGATGAAGGTGATTGTTATTATTATTATTATTGTAACTCATCTTTTTTGACTTATGAAAATTATGAAGAGAAGATTAAAAAGAAAGCAAAGAAAGATAGCAAAAATAAATAAATAAATAAAAAAAACAAGAACCGGAAAGACTTATCAAGGGGGAGTTGGTAATATAAACAGTAAAGTGTATTAAAATTTTTCGTAAGTTGGTCGGTTGTTTGGTGAAAGTTAGAAAAATTTCTTAATTGTTTACGATTCAGCCTCACGCACGACTTGAGATCACCAGCCAAAATCTTTGGGCTCCTTCACACACACATTTGTGTTCCATAATTGTATTAGAAATGTACTTTATTTTAAGAATGGGGCGTGGGCGTGGGGGGCGTGGGATTGAAACTAGTCAAAACTAAAGACTTCAAACAAGGCTATCAAGAAAATTAAAGAATAGATTGGCGTGTGTGTTCTATAATTAGCAATCAATCGGTCGCAGGGGCAATGTCGATGTTTAAAGAGATCGCGTAATCATGTTTTTTTTTGTTTGTTAATTATTACCCCAACTAGGAATTTTAATTTGCTGGTTAAACAAAATTGATTACGTAATCGGTAGATATGGACGTGTGCCTCCTTTCAAATTTCTGTGCACGTGACAAGCACCGCCTGGCGATTTGTATTTTTTTTAGGGGGCGTGACCTTACTGCGACTCCAATAAATCCTGCCACGACCCTTCGTACCGCGCTCGGACTGACAGTCCTACCAAACACACCCGAGAAATCTCTAACAATCATCAAACCCAAGACTTTTTTTGACAGGACGTTAGTAATATTTGTTAGGTACCTATTATTATTATGGTGATACAAAACTGAAGACCGTTAAATCTACCCGTTTCATTCAAAATCTTTCTTTTCTTTTTAGATCGTAATTGCACAGTTACGCACCTTGTAAAATTTTTTACTAGAACGACGGTACGGTACTTAATTTTCCGTAACATCATGTCAAAAAGAATCGATAATGTAGAAACAACTATTGGTCGCGTGATTCCTTTTTTTATTCACTTTCTAATTTCTCATTTTTTGTCCTCGTCTCCCTGTCTGTCTTTGTTGCATAAACATACATTATGGAATCGTCGCTATTGGTAGCTCTCCCATAGCTTGTTGGTTGCAGCTACGTGCTTATTGAATCCAAATTATTATTATTACAAAATGCCGTTGTTACAACAATTAATAATAGAAAGAAAAGAAAGATTGACTACTTTCATATATATCCCCATCATGAATTTTTGACACGACTCACCAGATTTATTTATTCTCTGTTTCAAAGATTGCACCATTTTAAAACCCCCCAAAAAAAATCCCCAAATACTAACGGAAGTAAAATTATATAAAAGTCACCTTGGATTTTATAGATTATTAGACCCTCCCTCTACTGTTTCTACTTTTTTGTTCTTATTTCCTCCCTTGGTTCATGTTTTATGAACCATATGAAGAAAATTTTAATTCATTATCAACTTATCATTTTGCTACTACTATCATATGTATGATCCCAGTTGCTTAACCTGCCATGTCATTTAATAAATCCCAAACATTCTTATTACATCGTATATTTGAAGATTTGAACCGGAACTTATTTGAAGAAAACACAAAGGGTCCAATTGTATCCCGAACGGAAACCGGTTCAAAATTCATTCCTTATGAATATAATGTTCATGCCCCAACAACAATTCTTAAAAATCAAATCTCGGTATATAATGCAATCAGTAATAAACTTAAAAATTTACCAACTACAGAAACAAATTTTGAATATATAGTACAAGGATTAGAATTTGAATATTTATATTCAAAATCAGAGAAATTATCAAGAAGAGAAGTGATTGATCTTATCAAATATATTATTGATTCATCACCTAATAATAAACAAATTAATTTAGATCATTTAATTGATGCAGTGAATCTTATAATTGATCCTAGTCTATATATAATTGTGGAAGATTTTGCTACTTTTACAAGAAGTTTTGTTAATTTGACAAGAGCTTCAATGTCTCATGCATTAACAATAACTTATGCTTATGAATTATTTTATTATCCAAACATTCATCATTGTGTTAATAATATGAAAAATATTGAAATTATACGTGATGGAGTAAGATATTTCTTTTATCATTTTGTAAGAAAACCAAGTAATGAAATGACGGAAATTACTGATGAAATCCTTAATTATTGTAAAGAAAAATTCCCACTTGATTCTGAACGCTTAGCAAATGAAATCTTTGATGAATTGACTTCATCGTTTATAACTACTAGTGTTGATTCACTTAATCTATTAGATATGAGTAAAAAGGAATACAGAAGAAGAAGATTAGAGGAACGTTAATACATAGGGTAACCCAGTTGCTAATTTCCAACTGCTTAGAGATAATTGTGGGTAAGGATTGAGTGGTTGGAGTTTTCCATTTATATATAATTTACGTATTGGTTTTATTAAATCCACATATTTGCTGACCAATCTAGTTTGATTCTCTCATGATGTATTTTCCTTATCGCAATTATAAATATAAATATAAATGTGTAACATAAATAAAAAATCTCGGCCGCATTTCTCGGGCATTGACTATTCCGTGATCCTCGGGAAGGTATCATTAATCCGTATAATTCGTATCCCCGTTATCTCAAACCCGTTGAAAAAAACAAAGAGGGACCGTTCTTCCTTCCTAGTTTTTGAATAATGACACACGGCTCTATCTTATATTTATATTTCTCGGTGTAAGTACAAACGGAGTTAAGTTAAGTTGAGTTGCGGCATTTAGAAATACGGGGCGGAATATCGCGCTGCAGCACAAACTTTTTACGACCAACAAGGTTTCAGTTGTTGCAGCAACATTTTTTTCCTTTTGGGCCTATTCCCGCCCCCCGCGCTCAAAACCCTACTTTTACTACAGCCAAGACAAAAGTAAGGGATTACTGCATATTGACGCCAGTGTTTGTTTTGATTGAATTTGTCATTGACTCAGAACTCAAGTTTAAACTTTAAATTCCCGTTTTGCCCCCATGTGTATGTGTGTGTGAAATTGCAACCACTGGTAATAGTACTAGTAAGTTCAAATATCACTATAAATAGTGGCCTTGTTGTCTAACGATTTACCATCTTCAAAATATCTAAACTACATTACATAAATAACAATAACAATAACAATCAATCAATTATGTCTGCTTTCATTAGAGATTCATTTTGGGGACAAATTTTGTACCGTTTATCAGGGAGAAAAATTTTACTTCATAATGATGAATTACCAGATTATGTTGTCCCGGATAAATATCTACTTGATGTTAAACAAGAATATCATAACAATTCCCCACCTTTTTCATTATCCATTGATGAAACTGGAACTTCAACAGATAAAGAAAAACATCAAAAACAAGACAATGATGATGATGAGGTTGTAAACCCTGCTGAAACACCCGGTAATACTCCAGATGATACAAATGATGGTGGTAATAATAATTCTGATAAAATTTTAGTCACTTGGGATGGTGATGATGATCCTGAGAATCCATATAATTGGCCAATATTATGGAAAGTTGTAATGGCTGGACAAATTGCATTTTTAACCGTGTCTGTATATATGGGAAGTGCAATATATACTCCAGGTATAGATGAAATAATGGTACAATTTCAAATAGATTCAACATTGGCTACATTACCATTAACTATGTTTGTTATTGGATATGGTATTGGTCCATTATTTTGGTCTCCATTATCTGAAGATTCAAGAATTGGAAGAACCCCCATTTATATAATAACATTATTTATTTTTTTCATTTTACAAATCCCAACTGCTTTATCTAATCATATTGCTGGTTTATGTATATTACGTTTAATTTCTGGTTTTTTCGCTGCTCCGGCATTATCTACAGGTGGTGCAAGTTTTGGAGATTTTATTAATTTTCAATATTATGTACTTGGTCTTGCTGCATGGGGGTTGGGTGCAACAGCTGCTCCTTCTTTAGGACCTTTAATTGGAGCTGCTGTGATTGTGGCCGATGGTAGTTCAGATGGTTGGCGTTGGACTTTTTGGTTTATGGGTATTTTATCAGGTGTTTGTTTTATTGTTCTTAGTTTGTTTTTACCTGAAACTTATTCTAAAACTTTATTACGTCATAAAGCTCAACGATTAAGAAAATTGACTGGGAATTTAAAAATTACAAGTGATGGTGAATTAGAAGATGGTTTAAAATCTCCACAACAAATAATTAGTGAATTATTATGGAGACCTTTTAAAATCACATTTTTGGAACCTGTTGTATTACTCATTGATATTTATATTGCTTTGGTTTACAGTATCATTTATTTATTCTTTGAAAGTATCCCTATAGTATACTTAGAAACCCATCATTTCACACTCATTCAAATGGGTGCAACTTATGTTAGTATAATTGTCGGTATTATAATTGGTGGAGGAATTTATATACCTATAATTTATGAAAAATTCACCAAAAAATTATTATCTGGTAAAAATGTTACCCCTGAAGTTTTCTTACCAGCTGCTATTTTTGGATCAATTTTAATGCCTATTGGACTTTTCATTTTTGCATGGACAAGTTCACCTAAAATCAATTGGTTTATTCCATTAATAGGTACAATTTCATTTGCAGGTGGAGCATTTTTAATTTTTCAAACATTATTTAATTATATGGCTGCTAGTTTTAAAATAGAATATTTAGCTAGTGTTTTTTCATCAAATGCTTTTTTAAGATCTGTTGCTGCTGGTTGTTTCCCACTTTTTGGTAGAGCTTTATTTAATAATTTGGCTATTGATAATTATCCTGTTGGTTGGGGTACTACTATTTTAGGATTTATTAGTATGATTATGATTTCTATCCCAGTGTTTTTTTATTTAAATGGACCTAAATTAAGAGCAAGATCTAGGTATGCTAATCATTAGTTAATTTATTTAAGTTATTTATTTGTAATTGTAATATTTTGAGTTTGTAGTGAGATAATAAAAAAGTGGTTTATAGTTGCAAAAAAAGGAGAATTCTGTATGGGAATGTTTAATGTATGTCCACCAAAATTAACACCATACATAAATTACGAGTCGAGTCAAAAATAGAACAAAGTTGGTGCAGCAAACGTTTGAGTATTTTTTTTTTCCAGTTACATATTCAACACCTAACAGAACAAAACATCATGAAACAGAGTCAAGTATGATTAGATAACCACCAGGCATAAAGACACGTTGTATTACAGGATACAAATATTTCATATTACATTCCGTTTGTAATTAACCTTGTTCGGTTGGTTGGTGGAGGTATGCAACAACAACGCATATTTTACCCAACCGATCTCCCTCCCTCCTTTCAATTACTTCAAGTTGGAATGTGAATCACCATACTACATTTCATCCCAACATGACTATATATAACACCTCATGATTGTCACGAAAGTTAGTTTTTTTATAGTTTTTTGGGGATAAGACCAGACCAACCCACCATGTTAAGGATATTTCATTTTGATGAATCTGATAAATTACAAAAATGTAATAATAGGTATAAATATATTCAAGTTACCAATGATTCAGAAATTGAAACACGTCTACTAGATTCTAATCATTCACAATTAAGTTGGACAGAACATTCAGAATATTTAAAGAATTATGCAATATTAAGAAATCAAAATTCAATTGAATTAAAATCAATTATAGAACCTGGTTTTAGTTTATTTATTAATGAATTTGAATTACAAAAGGCAATTTATCAATATTATCAAATTCAAATTAAAGATTTTATTGTTTTTTATTGTTTTGATCATGATTTAGAATTTATTCAAGGTAAAATTCAATGTATTACTTCAAGACCTATTTTTATTAAAATTGATGATTCTAATCTTGATGATTATTTTACAAGAGATGAAATTCATGGGAAATTTAAAGAATTTAATAATAATAAATATAGTGATGGATTTTATTATATTAATTCAAGATTAAATCAAATTGAATTTTCAGCAGGAATTTTATCAATATTTAATAAATATGTCGTGGTTGAAAAAATCACTTCTGTTCCTTTGTCTTATGTGGATATTTATGATAAGTTTTTACTTAGTCAATATACTTGTGGTGAAGGATCTTTTGTTAATACTTTATTTGATACAGATGATATATTGTTACCAAGATATGCTTACTAAATAAAAAAAAACGTAAATATATATATATATAAAAGTCTGTCTCTTTTCTCTTTTATTTTTTGACACGTTCAACTTCTTTACAATCATATGGTTTATTATTACTCCAAATAATCCAAATCAATAAAACTTCAATAACTTTCAATCCAATGATTTTCAAATCATACAATTGAATCAAATCACCAATAACTCCCAACATTTCCGCAACATCAAACACACCTGCTAATCTTAAATTAATATAAACTGTAGTGATTACATTGACCCCAATAATAGTCCACCCAATAAAATGAATCAAAATAGATTGTAACATCTTGCCAGCGAGTCTTTTATGATTATCTTTCTTCAATTGATTATAAATCTTTAAACCATACACAAGATTGACTATTTGTAATGTAATACCAGTGATACCAACGATATAATTTGACCCCACGGTGACTAACTTCACCCAGTCTAAATTCATAGTAGCTAATGTTCCTCGGTATACTTTACTCACAAGGATTGATTTATCAACAATTTGATAATCTGTTAAATTCACCACGATATCATGGATTGGAATGATATTAGGCATCAATTGTAATTGAACAAATATAGCCAAGACATGAATAAATAATAAAATTTTAATCAAGATATGAGGTGGAGTTAAAGGTAAATTCAAATATGCAGATCCTAAATAAACGGAAGATACGATATATTTCAACCAATTATCGAAAACAATAGGTTGTAAATGAGCATAAACTCTAGTTGCAAAATAATAAATGTTATCATTTGGTAATAAATAATAAGTGGACCATATGATGAGGAATCCAATACGATAAATGATATTACCAATTAAGAATGAAAACAAACTATTAGTCACAGGTGATGAACTTTTACCAGTTCTGATGCTAGGATAAAGATAAATCAACCCAATTATAACTGATCCAAACATAATTAACAAATTGGTCTGAGTGGTTAATTCACTCATTACATTCTCACTGATTGCTTCATTTACAACAGAAACATCCGCATGGTATTTAGTTAAATGAGTTTTTTCATTATCAAAAGAATATAATGGAAGATAAATACAATAAACACCAGGGTTAGTTACATTATATCTTATAATTCCATCTTTTTTAATTGTTTTATTATAAAAATTTTCCAGGATTCCAAGATCTGAATTATGAAGTTTTAAATCAAATTTAACTAATTTTTTCTTTGGTGTAATTTTAATAAATTTTTTATTTTCCAAATATGTATAATTTACAAAATCATCAAAATTAGGAATGTTTTTAAATCTAAATAAATCCAAATATGGTGAAATAATTAATGGGATTTGATCTTTACCAACATCATGAAATTTGAAAACAAGTTGAGTGGTTGGAGTGGTGTTATTAATTGCTATACAAGCAGCATTGGAATTGTAATTCAATGTCAATCCTCTGTTTGAAGTAGCCAAAACCAATGATAATTGAAGAATTAAGTATATGAATGGTTGTAAATAATTCATTGTCTAGTTGGGATATTGAAAAAGACTGAAAAATCAAAAAAAGGACAGGTGATGAAAATGAGAAAATTTCATTGTTTGGTTTGGTTTGATCGTCGAGACCAAAAAAAAAAAAAAAACAATCTCCGCACAACTCCGCTCGCGTGCTTCTCTTCTGTGCCAATAAATTAAATTAAAATAAATTGCTTTTCCTAATACAGCAAACATACAGTCGCATAATAAATCAAACCACGTCTTAATCTAATTCACAGTTAGTTAAATGACGCGTTTTGTATAGACTATTTCAAGACCATTATCCTCAATTGTATGAATTATATGTTGATTCATAGTGCAATTATATTCTCGTACTTTGTGTGTGTTTGTTTGGTTGATTGTTTTTTTTTTTTTGCTGCAAAAATTTGACCAAAAAAATTTACTTGAGAATTTCGCATTCAAGTGATTCAACTAAACATATTTTTAATAATGAATATAATATATATTTAATAAAATAAACTTCATTTACTACATTTTTGATAATTTTCCCCCCAGATTAAACAACAACCTGATAAAAGAAAAAGAAAATCAAAATTCACCTAAATACTTTCTACTTCAAAAAGCAAACACACACCCCATAAGTACTGTCCTAAATATGTACTGGACTTAAAGGAATTGCTTGATTATCTTTATCTATATCTTCAACATCTTGGTATTTATTGTTCAAAGCAACATGAGTGTTTGGAGAATACCAAATGTACCATAACATACAAACAGGGATATATTCAGTGAATAATCTAACATATTCCAAATCTCCAATAGCAATAGTTAAAATATGATAAATAATACCATGGAAAATAAGAGTTTTTTTCATTAAATTAGCATTTGCAATTTCTCCACTTTTTCTAAATCTATTATAAATGACAAATCCATAAAGTAATGGAACAATCAGGATACAAATTAAAAGTAATCCACTACCGACAAATCTAGCAGTAGTCATAAAGATTCTAATAGCATGATTAGCAGAAGGTGAATTGTTATAAATCATAAGATATTTATCACTTACTACATTATCAATGATTACTGTTCTTTTATAAACTCTTGCTGAAAAGTTAGAAACAATAATCAACATAAAAGTAGTAAGAATACCCAAAAAAATTTTCCCAGCTTTTGGAATATTTGAAGGAACTTGATAACCTAAATTTTTATAACCAATCCCAGTATAAACCATAACAAGAACATAAGTTTTCCAACATTCTTGAACACTATGTAATACCCCTTTAATATAATTTTCCACAATTAAATAACTTAAAGTACTTGGAAATAAAGCAACATACAGTTCCAAAAAAAACATAATTGCAGTATAACCTGCTTCAACAAGTAATAATTGAAATAAATGTTCACAGATTGGAGTCATATCATCCAAACTATAAACATTATATTTAGCAACAATAGCAACAATAGCAATGATTCCAATCATTGTTTTAATTGCATGTTTTCTAATTTCTTTCTTGATCATAATTGGGAAAATTTCTTCAATTAAAGTGACTCTAGCTTGGAAAGGACCAGTAAATTTACCATCTTCATTGAAATTAATACAATAATTACCAGGTTTATAAATATCAACAACTTTAAATCCATCTTCTTTAAAATTTTCATTAAAAATTTCAAAAGTATGTTCTTCTAATAATTTAGAACGATCTTTTTCATTTATAAAATCAAAACTTAATTTTTCAGAATTTAATTTAATATTAACATTTAATTCTTGATTTTGTTGAATTCCTTCAGCTAAAATTTTAAATTGAGTTTTACTATCAAGATGATCTACTTGGATACATTGAAAATGTTTGTTTTCATCATATTCGGCAGTTTTCAAAGAATTAAGCAAATGTTCATGTTCACATGCGATGAATGGGAGGTATACTGCAGCTAAGGCAATAACATTAATGAATTTCATTGTTGTAAAAACTGTTTGATTTGTAAAAGAAGAAAGAAGAAGAAGAAATATAAACAAAAATGAAAAGGGGGAAAAGATGGATTTACTCGAGTTTAAATATACTAGCCCTTGGGCTTACGTTACCCCGTGTTAACTTAAGTTACGTTATGTTATGTTAAGTTATGTTACGTTATCGGGGATATGATTCAGGAGTAGAATGATGAGCTGTAAACTATAATTTTCGTTGTGTCACAGAAGATAATGTTTTAAAAGATCGACGTTATTTCTCGTACACACTTTCATACTTTAAATATTTTTTTATTACTAACTATTTAGGATTAAATTGCTTGTGGGAATTTGAAAGATTGACCACGTAATGCACAATATTAAGGACAACACCGTAATGGAGTGTGACAGCAAGCACCATGCATCTATCCATCCAGCAAGCATGATAATCGATGATCAGTATTGCTACCAGCGCAGACTAAATAGGCAAAGCCCACAAGCATCAACAAATGAACATCCTTTATGCAACCATTAGCCTACTTCCATATTAAGTTGCAAAAAAAAAAAGGTTTCGGCCAAAAAGAAAACAAAAAGAAAACACACACATTCATTTTATCTAAAAAATATACATAGTAAAACAATTTATTTATTTATTTATTTACTTATTTTACAAATAAAAGTCTTTGATACCTTGTAAATGACCCAAATCTTCATCAGCACCTTTCAAAGCAACATGTGGTCTTTCAGAATACCAAATGGTCCATAAGATCAAGAGTGGGACATATTCTTCAAACAATTTCATGAAATCAAATGTGTAATACAAGGCTGAACCAATACCCCAAGCGTAAATACCATGATACAACAACGTCTTTTTCATCAATTGTTCATTTTCAAATTCTCCAGTCTTATTGAAACGACGATAGATAACAAATGCGTAGGCAAATGGAAGAATAGTAACACAAACTAAAAGAAGGATACCACAGATATTGATTGTCCAAGTCAACACAGAAGTAGTTAATTCATGAGTAATGAATGGCAGTGATGGATCAGCCAATATATAAGCATCTTGAATTTCACCATCGTTATTAATAGTTTTTTTAATCACTTGTTTTGTAATTTCATTAGATGATACAATGGAAACAAAAATAAGAGTAGCCAAAATTGGTCTTTTAATCCATGATGTATTTGAAGGGGATTTATAACCAAGATTTTTAAATCCACTTCCAAAATAAATCATAATTGTTACATAAGTATCCCAACAAGTCAAGAAACTTCCCATAATATTCTTGAAATAATTTTCAATGAATAAATAATTGAATGAAGAAGGACTATTATAACAATACCATTCTAAAATCATAATCATTATATTAAATCCAAAATGTAATAATAAAAGTGAAAAAAGTCTTCTTGAAATAGGTGACATATCATAAAAACCTGAAATTTGATATTTGGCAACAATACCAGCAATCACCAATCCACCAATAATAGCAGTGATACCATGATTATAAGCTTCATTTTGAATTTCAATAGCATCAATTTTCTCAATTAATGAAACTTTAGCAATGAAATGACCAGTATATTGATTATTTTCATTAAATAAAACACAATATTCACTAGCATCATCAACATCAATTGTTTCTTTACCATTTCCAGAAACCAACGTTTCTAAAAGATCATATGATTGTACATCATATGCAAATTCTTCCTCTCCATTATCTTTATTCATATGTAACTGTTCAGAATTCATATGAACATTTAATGGTAATTTTTGTTGGTTAGATGCATCATATTCAACATGTAATTGGGTCTTACCTTCAATTGATTCAAGCTTGAAACATTTAGTTGGAAATCTTTCATTTAATTCAACAGTTTCAATGGTGTTGATGATATGGGATAAGGCCAATGGAATATTGATACCGAGTATAACAGCAGACGTAAGAAATCTCATTGGGGGGAAGTTGAGTTTGGGGTTGTTGTTAAAAAAAAAAAAGGGTTAAAAATGAATTTAAAAAATTAAGGGTCTTTTTTGTTTTCTTTATGTTGGCTTTAAGTATCCTCCTCCGAATGTTTAAGGATCGATCCCTCAAATGATTGACGTGTACATGTTGGTGTGAAACTGTAGTATAGTATGGGGCTGGGCTGGAAGAGAAACAACAAGTGGTGGGCGGTGGTTGTGGTTCCGTGGCGTTTGAAGAGAGAATTTATTAAAATCTTCGAAACAAGAAAGTAGAAAAATTGAAAAACATGAAACTCCACCACACCAAAAAGATTGGAGCAAGTTTATATGTAATGTAATATCTGCTGGTCAGCTCCGTACAACTAAAGGTGGGACATTCTCGAGAATAGTACTAGTTCTAGTTCTAGTTCTAGTTCTATTTTTACATTTTCATTCTACTTAGTATTATACATTTTCTTCTATTATATATTTACGGTCTTGTGTGCAATTTCATGCATTACACAACCATCAGTTTCACCAGTTTCATTACTATTGGAAAAGAGTACCTTCCATAGCCAGATTATATCTTAACCCACTAATAGGATGTTTTTTGAAAATCTCATCAATTGAATGTAAATCTTCATCCGTTAATTCAATTAAATTTCCTAAATTAGATTCAACTCTTTTTTTAGTAGAACCAGAAGGAATTGGTAAAATTCTAGTCACTTTATTAATACCTTTGAAATTAGAAGAACCAGATATTTTCAAAATCCAAGATAATGATAATGATTCTAAAGTTGTATTTTTCACATCATGAGCAAATTTATATAATTCTTTTAAAGTAATTAAATTTTTAGTAAAATTATCAGGTTGGAATTTATCTAAATAATGTCTGAAATCACCTTGAGGAATAGATTGTAAAAAAGTATCTGAATTTTCAACTGTATGATCGGTTAAAAGTCCACGACATAATGGAGAATAAGCAATCAATGGTATATTATGATTAGATAATTCTTCCAAAATACCCGTAGTGATAACTTCTTGAGAGAACAATGATAATTCTAATTCAACACATGAAATGGGGGAAATTTTTAAAGCAGATTGAATTGATTCTTTACCTACTTCCGATAATGAAATACCATCAATGACACCATTTTTAACAAATTCAGAAATATATCCAATTGTTTCAGGATATGGAACTTTTGGATCAACTCTTGCTATTTCAAATAATAATTTCGGTCTATTTGTCTTGGGAAAATATGAAACTATATTTTCAATTGATTTAGTAATATATTCTTTACTCCCATTAGGTGTTAAAGTATCAGGATCAACTCCACCTTTGATAGATATAATCAATTGTTTATTTTCTTCCAGTGTATTTTCATTTAAGAATTTTTGAATCAATTTCAAATTAGCATCATCTGCTCCATAAAATTCACCACCATTGATTAATTTGGTTCCAAATTCAGAATGTGAAGTAACAAATTTTAAAGTATCGATGGATTGTTCAGTTGATGGTGGTGTTGGTGTCCAGGTCATGGACATGGTACCGAAACCAAACTTTCCTGGGATTTCAACTGGTTTGTAAGACATGATGGATTATATGTGTGTGTATAGTGCTTAAAAATAGTGAGTCTAGTGGATAAGAGAGGGAACTTAGGGTGGCTTTATATAGATTTTCGTCAACTGTGGTTGCCATAGGCGTGGTGGAAAAAAGTGAACCGTCGGTGCGGATTTATGGCATGGCCGATGCCATAGCAATCTCGGAAATTTCTTGAAAAAGATTTAAATCCGCATTTAGTCATTTCAGGTATACCAAGGCCATAACAATCTTCATATAAACACACATTATGAAGTAGTTTTGGTATAGATCTAAAAAACGTGCATATCGATTATTTTGCAATTAATGATCCTACAGCATAGTGCCTTGTCAAGCATAAAAAAATAGAGGGACACATTTGTATTGTATTCCCGAGAGTTTTACACAATATTCAATCTTCTACTGTACTTTCGTAACATTAAATTAATAAGGAGTCTATATACAATATGGGAATAATATAATGTATTATTTTTTTTTTTTTTTTTAAAAACGGAAAATCTTTTCCTTTTCAAATCCAACATCTTTAGCCATATCATCGATATATTCCACAAATGCCGGTGGTCCACAAATAAGAATCTTTGAATCTGATTTCAGGGATGGCAAGAATGATTCAAACAAATTTTTATTAACATATTCACCAGTTACATATTGAATTTCCAAACCATGATATTTCTCCGCCATATTATCCAATTCATCTTTTAATAAAATATCTTTTTCTGAATTATTTGCAAATAATAATTTAATTTTTGTATTATCTTCAAGATTTGTAATTATAGCAGTTATAACTTGTAACATTGGAGTTATCCCCGTTCCACCAGCAATCAACCCTAATTCTTTCGTCATATTTGGTTCATATGTTAATTTCCCAAATGGTCCTCTAAATTTAACAGTTTGTCCAACTTGAACATTTGCCAATTTTCTAGTAACTACACCATTTTGATAATGTTTCACCAAAATATCGAAAAATCCAGCATCAAATTGATTAGAAATCGGAGTATAATATCTAATTTCATCTTTACCATCAACATCAAAACAACAAGCTAATGAATGTCCAGTAGGAATATCTAATATTTCATCATCACGACGTAATTTAAATCGATAAATAGATGTCATTGGTCCAATCAATGTCTTGTCTAATAATTCAAAATCTTGCCATTTGATCTTATGCATAGATGATGCTCTTTGTAATGCTCCATATGCTTGAATAGTTACTATAATAATTATAAATCCAATTGAATATGGCATGTATTCCCATCCAAAGATCCAGGTCCCGAATAAGATTAAACCTATCGGGATGTAAATACCATGAAGTGGTTGCTTAAGTAATTCTCTCTTATCTTCCATTATACTCCAAGTTTGTTGATAGATAGATAGATAGTATCGGGTTGATATGTGGATATCTAGAGGAATAACGAGATCTTGAAAAATGAGGTGGTGAAAAAATCAAAGGAAAGAGAAAGAATGAACAGAGAAAAAAAAATTCGAAAAAGAAAAGCCCAACAGTGAAAATAAAATAACGCGCCGATTTATAAGCGAGGAGGAGGGTGCTCGTGGTGGTGGTAGGAATTTCTCCCTCAAAATTTATGACCAATGATATATATATATATTATATAATATTAAAATATAAACTAGAGAATACTATCACCGCAAATTACACGGGGAATTCTAAAGACAATTTAGAAGATAATGGTATGTATAAGAACTAGAGACAAGTAATCAAAAGAATAGAGTAGAAATAGAAATAGAGAGATTAATAATAAAAAGAAAAACCCAAACAATTTATGAAAGAATAACAATAATAATAATAAAAAAAAAACAATTTTAAACATTAGCAGCAAAGTTAAAACGTTAACCGCCCCCATCATACCTAATATTCTTCTTCTTCTTCAGGGAAAGAGTCGGTACCGACTTCAATATAATCTCTTTCTAATGCTGCCAAATCTTCTCTAGCTTCAGTGAATTCACCTTCTTCCATACCTTCACCAACATACCAATGAACAAAAGCTCTCTTGGAATACATCAAATCGAATTTTCTATCAATTCTTCTCCATGCCTCAGCAATAGCAGTGGTATTGGATAACATACAAACAGCTCTGGAAGCACTTGCTAATTCAGATCCTTGAATGGCAGTTGGTGGTTGGTAACAAATACCAATCTTGAACCCAGTTGGACACCAATCAACTAATTGAACAGTCTTTTTAGATTTAACTTGAGCAACGGCATTTTGAACATCTCTAGTAACAACATCACCACGGTATAACAAACAAGTAGCCATATATTTACCAGTTCTTGGGTCACATTTAACCATTTGATTACCTGGTTCGAAACAAGATTGAGTAATTTCTGAAACTGAGTTGGCTTCATGAGTGGCTCTACTCTTGGAGAAAACTGGAGCATAACTGACCAATGGGAAATGAATTCTTGGGTATGGAACTAAATTAGTTTGGAATTCATTCAAATCAACATTCAAAGAACCATCAAATCTTAAAGAAGCAGTGACTGAAGAAACAACTTGAGCAATCAAATTATTTAATGAACTGAAATTTGGTCTGGAAATATCCAAGTTTCTTCTACACATGTCATAAATAGCTTCATTATCAACCATAAAAGTACAATCAGCATGTTCCAATGTGGTATGGGTAGTCAAAACAGTATTATATGGTTCAACAACAGAAGTAGAAACTTGAGGAGCTGGGTAAACTGCAAATTCTAATTTGGATTTCTTACCATAATCTAATGATAATTGTTCCAATAATAAAGATCCTAAACCGGAACCAGTACCACCACCTAAAGAATGGGTGAAAAGGAAACCTTGTAATCCATCACATTGATCACTCATTCTTCTTACTCTATCTAAAACATCATCTAAAATCTCTCTTCCAACAGTATAATGCCCTCTAGCATAGTTATTGGCGGCATCTTCTTTACCGGCTATTAATTGTTCTGGGTGGAATAAATCTTTGTAGATACCAGTACGAACTTCATCAATCACATTTGGTTCCAAATCAACGTACAAGGCACGAGGAACGTATTTACCTGAACCAGTTTCACTGAAAAAAGTAGAGAAACCTTCTTCTCCTCCCTTTGGTCTATCTAAACCTTCTTGCAAGAATCCATCTGGTCTGATACCGTGTTCTTGTGAGTATAATTCCCAACAGGCATTACCAATTTGACAACCGGCTTGTCCAACTATACAATGTGTTAGTATAAAGTACAAATCTTGATTGATTCACTTGATGGGGGGAGTGTATGTACACGTTTAAAGTGGCCAGATCAAAAAGTGTGTGATCGACATTGGGTCAACAGACGCCAAAAAAAAAAACAACAAGTGTTTCTAGTATTGATTGATCTGTTAAATACACAACTACCAAAGTGAATTAAATAGATGATGATGACATACCATTGATACTAATAACTTCTCTCATTATTGATTATAAGATTGATTAAATATATATATATGTGTTATTAAATGAAATTCAAAATCAAATAAAAAAAAAAGGGCAACAAACAGAAGAAAAAGGGTTGACTTTTTTTTTTCTGTGAGAAAATTTGTTGTGTGTGATTTTGATTTGTTTACATTTTGAAAATTTAGACGCTCTCTCTTTCTCTCTTCTATTTTTTTCTCTCACGATAATTTTTGATTCTCACTATCATTCTCAAATTCTAGATCATGAGTCGTGTTAATTTACACAATTTCTTCTTTTTTCGTATAAAATGTAAATAGATTAAAAACAAAAATTAGACTACTTAATACAGTAACAACATACAAACCCAAACTAATATAACTTATTATTATCATCAATCAATCAAGACCAATAAATGATTTCAAATTTGCAACAACACCAACAGGTTTCTTCTTTAACCCTAATTTAATTTGTAAATCTTCACTTGCTTCATTTAATAAATCACCAACTGATTTTTCCCAATTTTTATAATTATTATATCCAGTAAATAATTTATTTTGAAATGATGCCAAAGTAACCAATTCACGTCGATTTAAATCAGATAACCAATCATAATTATATCCAAATGATCTAAGATATGCTTTCAAATCTGAATTGGAAAATGTACGTACTATATTTTCCCATTGATTGTTCAATTCCTTTTCAGTTGATTTGGCAGTATCATAAGCTTTGGTATTGAATATTGAAAGACGATACAATACACTACGATAAATACTTGTAAACCATTCAAAAAGTTGAGATTTATAGGAAATGTACCCTTTTTCAATATGTTGATGAGTTTGAGAAATTTTCGAATCAATATCTTCTGCAACATTAGAAACATAGGTATGTGCTTGATTATATTGTTTTTCAGCATCAGCAACTGCTTCATCATATCCTTTACTAACTTGTGATTCAATTGAATTATAGTGGGTATGAGCATCATTTGCAATAGACAGATATTTTTCATCTGCTTCTGATTTAATTGATTGATATTGACCACCAACATGTTCTTGATAATCTTGAACTTTTTGATTTGCATTCAAAACAACTTGATGAGCATCATTGATTCTATTATTAAATTCATTTTTGGCACCATACCACCAAGTTGTAATTTTATCATAAACACCAGTTTCTACAGCTTCAACATTTTGTTTCAATTTATTAGTTAATGAAATAGCATAATTTTTACTAGCAACATGAGCATCTTTTAAATAATTAGTCACATTGTCTGTCCCCTTTTCAAGTTCTTTAATAAAATCAAGTGAATATTCATATGATGCTTGTTCAATTTGTTCCAATGCATCTTCAGCGGAATATTTTGCCTTTTCAAATTCTTGCTTTGCAGTTTCACCAGCCAGATTATAATATTCTTGAACAATTTGAAAAGATTCTTTAATTTGATCATCAGTTAATTTTTGAAATTGTTCTTCATTTAAATGTTTCTTCAAATATTGTTTATAAGAATTAATATCTGGAGTATAAAATCGAATTTGCAGATCAACATTATTATAAACATCTTTAGCACCTTTTTTGAAATGTTCCAATTGTTGTTGAAAAGCTGAAATGATATCTTTTCTTGTTCCTTCAACTTGTTCACCTTGTTCTTTCAACCATTGTTTAATTGAATCAGTAGATACATCTTCTACAATCCAAGCATAAGTTTCAACATG
>JAKTVG010000431.1:0-34914 GCA_030557085.1 Candida gigantensis
GTTGCTCCTTCTCAAACATTATCTGATGAAGAATATCACATGTTAAGAACCGCTGCCATTAAAATTATCAGACACTTGGGGGTTGTTGGTGAATGTAACGTTCAATATGCTTTACAACCAGATGGTTTAGATTTCAGAGTTATTGAAGTCAATGCACGTTTATCTCGTTCTTCTGCTTTAGCTTCTAAAGCTACTGGTTATCCATTGGCTTATACTGCTGCTAAGATTGCTCTTGGTCATACTTTACCTGAATTGCCAAACCCAGTCACTAAAACAACCACTGCTAATTTCGAACCATCTTTGGATTATATGGTTACAAAGATTCCAAGATGGGATTTAGCCAAATTCCAACATGTTAAACGTGATATTGGTTCAGCTATGAAGTCTGTTGGTGAAGTCATGGCTATTGGTAGAAACTTTGAAGAATCTTTCCAAAAAGCTATCAGACAACTTGATCCTTCTTATATTGGGTTCCAAGGTGATCATTTTGAAAACTTGGATGAAACTTTAGCTAATCCAACTGACAGAAGATGGTTAGCTGTTGGTCAAGCTTTATTGCATGAAAATTATACCGTTGATCAAGTTCATGATTTGACAAAGATTGATAAATGGTTCTTGTACAAATTGATGAATATTGTCAACATGTATCGTGAATTAGAATCTACTGGTCATTTGTCTATCATTAACCGTGATTTGATGAGCCGTGCTAAAAAATTGGGTTTCTCAGATAAACAAATTGGTCTTTGTGTTGGTGCTGATGAATTAGAAGTCAGAAGGGTTAGAAAAGAATTTGGTATTGTTCCATTTGTTAAAAAGATTGATACTTTAGCTGCTGAATTCCCTGCCAACACTAACTATTTGTACACTACTTATAATGCCACTAGTTCTGATATTGATTTCAATGATAAAGGTACATTGGTTTTAGGTTCTGGTGTTTATAGAATTGGTTCATCTGTTGAATTTGATTGGTGTGCTGTTTCCACTGCTCGTTCATTAAGAGAAAATGGTCATAAAACCATCATGATTAATTATAATCCAGAAACTGTTTCCACTGATTTCGATGAAGTTGATAGATTATATTTCGAAGAATTATCATTGGAAAGAGTATTGGATATTTATGAATTAGAACATGCTGAAGGTGTTGTTGTTTCTGTTGGTGGTCAATTACCTCAAAACATTGCTCTTTCATTACAAGAAGAAGGTTGTAATGTGTTGGGTACTAATCCAGAAGATATTGATAAAGCTGAAGATCGTCATAAATTCTCTCAAATTTTGGATTCTATTGGTGTTGATCAACCAGCTTGGAAAGAATTAACTTCTGTTAAAGAAGCTGAAGATTTTGCTAATGAAGTAGGTTATCCAGTTTTAGTTCGTCCATCTTATGTTTTATCTGGAGCTGCCATGTCAGTGATTAATAGTAAAGATGAATTAGATGCTAAATTATCCAATGCTGCCAAAGTTTCAAGAGATCATCCAGTTGTTATTTCCAAATTTATTTTGGGTGCTCAAGAAATTGATATTGATGGTGTTGCCAATGATGGTCAAGTTTTAGTTCATGCTATTTCTGAACACGTTGAAAATGCCGGTGTTCATTCAGGTGATGCTACATTGGTATTACCACCACAAGGATTATCACAAGTTTTATTAGATCGTTTGAAGGAAATTTCTGATAAAGTTGCAAAAGCTTGGAAAATCACTGGTCCTTTCAATATGCAAATCATTAAAAATGATCAAAATGGAACTTTGGATGATTCAAACTGTGAATTAAAAGTTATTGAATGTAATATTCGTGCTTCTCGTTCATTCCCATTTGTTTCTAAAGTCTTGGGTATTAATTTCATTGATGTTGCCGTTAAAGCTTTGATTAAAGAAAATGTACCTGCTCCAATCAATTTAATGAATCAAAAATATGATCGTGTCGCTACTAAAGTCCCACAATTTTCATTCACTAGATTAGCTGGAGCTGATCCATTCTTGGGTGTTGAAATGGCATCTACTGGAGAAGTTGCATGTTTTGGTAAAGATTTATTAGAAGCTTATTGGACATCTATGCAATCAACCATGAATTTCAATTTACCTAGACCAGGTCAAGGTTTATTATTTGGTGGTGATTTAACAAATGATAAATTAGGTAAAGTTGCTTCAAATTTAACTGGTTTAGGTTATAAATTTTATTCAACTAATCCAGAAGTTGTTAAATATTTGCAAAATTATGTTTCTGAACCAATTGAAGTTATTGAATTTCCTAAAACTGATAAACGTGCATTGAGAGAAATTTTCCAAGATAAAGAAATTAGTTCAGTTTTCAATTTAGCAAAAGCAAGAGCTGAAGATTTATTAGATGAAGATTATGTCATGAGAAGAAATGCAATTGATTTCGCAATCCCATTATTTAATGAACCTAATACTTCTTTATTATTTGCTCAATGTTTGAAAGAAAAAATTGGTAAGAAGGTTTCATTTGATGAAGTGCCTCATAAAGTCGAAGTTCCTGAAGAAGTTAAAAGATGGAGTGAATTCATTCAAGGTAAACCAGTATAAGTTGACCTTTTTAGTTTCTCTCTGAGGTTTGGGATATAGATTTTTTAAGTACATATATATATATATATAAACAAAATAAAATAGAAAACGATATAATGTTTAGAAATATAAAATTGATTTTAAAATTGTTACGTTTAAGTAGGATTACTACACTATTAGGATCATTGCTACTTTGCAGTAACAAAAAAAGGTCCTTTTTACGGTTTTCATTGAATGGATTGTAATTATGGTGGGGGTATCTATAATGTAATCACAAGATGGTAGGCAAATACACAAAATATGACCTAACTAATAGTCATTTATAGATTTGACATCACTAGAGTACATATCAGCGGACCGCGCAAGAATTCCCGTTTCGGGGATATTTCTCTACCCCAATCTACTTTTACGACTAGATGGTCAAGGCGTGTTTTACAATTCTAGATATAAAAAGCTTCATAAAGTCTTGGTAAGGTAAACTTAGATTATCCAGTTTTAATCATCCTTTGGAAAAAAAAATCAGTTATCACACAAAAGATAAGCTATTTTCAGGAGTCTCTTGATGGGATGGTTTTCTATTATCTTTTGACTTGTTTTCTGATCACGGCGCATTTCCTGTTTCAGAAATTCAACGCGCGAAAAAATGTGTCGACCACCACCAACAAATCAATATTGCTGCAAAGTTGTTTTTCTGATCTCTCTCTCTTATCAATAAAATTTTCAATTTTCCAACCTTATCCCTTGATCTCAACGCATATCTCCACCTTTAACACAAAATGTAGATACTATATATAAAGACAAGTGTTCTTGCCCCATTTTTCAAAATCTTTTTTTTTTTAATTTTTCAAACTTTAACAACTACAACAACAATCAACTAACCCCAATATGTCAGAAGCTGATTTTGAAATGGTACCGGGTACCGTACATTTAATCGATGTCCATGGTAATTTAGATGTTCAAAAAAACGGAGACATTATTTTACAACCACAACCAACCACTAACCCAAATGATCCATTAACGTGGTCTAAATCAAAAAGAGCAATTCAATTTGGTATTGTTTGGATTTGGGGATTTTTCGTCGCTATTGCAATCAATTGGGTTGGTCCAGTGTTCACAACTTGGATAGAAGAATTCCCTACAACCATTAATCAATTAGGTAATACAGTTGCAGTTGGATTCTTGTTTCTTGGTGTTGGTGTGATAATAGTACAACCTACAGCATTGAAATTAGGAAGAAGATTTGTTTATGTTGTATGCAGTGTCATTAATATCATTTCATTGGCAGTTGGATCAAGAGCAACTGATGTTAGTTCCATATATGCTTTTAAAGCACTTGTTGGGTTTGCAGCTAGTCCTTGTGACACAGTTGTCGAATTAAGTACCCTTGATTTATTTTTCCAACATGAACGGTCAACTGCAATTTCGGCTTTGGTTCTTGCCTTGTATGCTGGTTCATTCATAGGTCCAGTTATCGCTGGTTACATTACCGAGTCTATTGGTTGGAGATGGTGCTTTTATGTTCAAATAATCATATATGCAGCTTTTTTTGTTATTCAGATTTTTGCTCAAGAAGAAACATCATTTAGAAGAGACGGTGATAGTGAACAATTGGAAGCAGAGATTTTACATCAAATTAAATCCTCGGAAATCCATTATACAGGTGATGAAAAACATGCTATGACTACTACCATTGATAAAGAAGTTGGAGACGAAGACTCATCAAGTACAGAAAACAAGAGCAATAATACAGTAGAGACTAAAACGTATTTGCAAAGAATGAATTTGATCCATACTGAACAAAATGATCGTCGAAGCTGGTTATGTATTTTTTACCGTCCCTTCTTTTGCTGCTTTTATCCAGCATTTGTATTTGGTGGTGTTGTATACGGAAGTCAAATGATGTGGTTGCTGATGGTAGCAAACACTCAAGGTGTAGTATACGGTGCTGAACCATATAATTTCTCAGCCAATGGAGTCGGGCTCACCAACTTGGGTTCTTTAATCGGTACAATTTTCGGGACATTCTACGGTGGTAAATTTGTCGATTGGCTTTCTATTAAATTAGCTACAAGAAACAATGGTATCTTAGAACCAGAATTCAGATTATGGGCAATGATCCTTCCCACAATACTTAATGCCGGTGGGTTACTCGCTTATTATCTTCCATTGGTCAACGGTTCATCATGGGCATATTCGGTGGTTATTGGTCAAGGAGCAATGGGTTTTGCAATGAGTAGTTCCGGTAGTATTTGTATCACTTATGCTGTTGATGCTTATCCAAAATTGGCTAGTGAAGGTCTTGTGTTTATGTTGTTCATTAGAAATATGATCGGAATGGGCTTCTCCTATGCCATTCTGCCATGGATTGAGAGAAATGGACTTGTCCTTGTAACATGGTTGATGTTTATGATGTCCATTGTCATAAACGGTAGTTTCATAGTGATGATCGTCTTTGGGAAAAGCTTTAGACGCTGGACTGCTAATCACTATGAAAGAATTTCTGACCCAACTTTCGGTGAACTCTTTAAGTAGTTTCTTTTTTAATTCGTTTTTGTTTTTTTTTTTGTTTTTTCATATTATTATTATACATATATATTACCGTACTATCTATAACAAATCCTCATCATCCTTGGCAACTACAGAATTCTTAACTTTCAACAACAATTGTGTCTTCAACTTGTCGAGCTTACTGAACTGATCGTAATCGAAAACCTTATCGGAAAATCCTTCAACATCACCCAGGTCAATACTTTCAAGTATCCCTTCAACCAATTTGTACTCTCTTGACTGGCCCCAACTTGGATCGTCCTGGAGAAATTGGTCTCTTCTCTTGTGTGCTTCGATAACATCATCCATACACAACACGCACAAAATGACTTTAAAGAAATAATCCTTCAAGCTCCATCTTGATAATGAGTTTCCCAACAGGTTCTTGATAATGTTATCGTACAATTCAACAGCCTTCTTGTAATTGCCATCCAAGGCACACAAATCTGCACATTTCAAAAATGCCTTATTGGCGAGTGCTTCAGCATGATCAGTGGTGAAGTAATCACCAGCTTGTTCATAACTTTTGCTTGCATTTTCGTTATCATTCACAGACTCATATAATTCAGCTAAATCCATTGTGAAATTAGCAGCTCTGCGAAATTGTCCATTTTGGGTTAAAAAGATATGGATTGCCTTCGATAACGCAGAAATGGCATCTGTTGGGGATACACCTTTGTAACATTTATAAGCTTCCACTAAATGGTTGGCAGTATCATTATGATTCCCCATACTTTCTTGTATCTCTGCTGCTTTAACAAATGCAGCACCTGCTTGGTCAAAATCCTTTTTCAATCGGTACAGATTGGCTGCTTGAATGTACAAGTCAGTTGCGTCTTCTTTTCTCATGGATGATGAAGAGCCGGAAATAAACAGGAAGAATCCCAGTTGTGGTTTAAGAAGTTTCTCTGCTTCTGCAATCAATGAACGTGGATCTGACATTATATTGGATGATAAAATGATTGTTATGTAAATAAAAATTAGAATTAAAAAGAGAAAGATAGATGTTTTTGTAGTTGGGTTGCGGTTCACCAAAAATAATTATTTGTTCTTTAGGATATGATGGTAGTGTATGAACCGATTTTAATTATCGCCAACCAACACTTGTTTTCATACAAGTTGGTGTATTTTCATCCCAGTCGTCTTTTACGATAGAATAATTCATTTAGAATATCACAATTCATTCCTCACCAGCATGCAATCGAAACAAAAAACCCGAAGGCCTGTGTACATTCCCCGAGGGCCTGTTGACACTCCCATGTTTTGGATCAAGTTGTGTGACCTTCCAACGGAACTCGTTCAGCTAGTTTTTTCATTTATTCGATTTTGCAGATATCCATTATTCATGGAATTGGACCGGTTGGCACCATTTCTTCTTCCAATCATTTGCAAGTTGAAAGTCAGCATGACTAAGCATCTGCATTCTGATAATACCCCCATAGAATTAGAGCGTAAGCATGCGCATGTGCTAGACCTCCATAAGTGGTGCCCTGCAGTAGGCGATGCCCTTGTTTTCGATAAAATGGATGAATTGATAAAGTTTTACAAGACTTGGAATATTTATCCAGCTGATTTGGGTATTTGTGTGTTGTCTTTGATTGGTGAATATGAGTCGAGACATACTGACGACCAATCTAGATATAGATCTACACTGGTGATTGAGCATGAAACATGGAACCTGATCTGTGCTGAAAATGCTGAATTCTGGAAGGAAGTCAAATCAGTGCACTTTGTTGATGAGTTTGAGATGGATCACGCTTTGGAATTCTTGAGAAATATTGCTCCGAAGGTTAATATGGGGTCAATAGGTATAATGGCTTGCATAACTGCGGATATGATTGACTTGGACGGGCTCGTCGACTTGTTGCCCCAATCGTTGGAGAATTTTAGTTTCAAAGGCTATTTCTCGTTTCCTTATGCCGATGAGTTTCCGAACTTGAAGCAATTGAGTGTATCTTTTGCAGACTTTGAAATTTTCAGTCAACTTCCACCCGCTCTTGAACGTCTTGAAATTGAGTATCTTGATGACGAAGATCCCGTTCTCTTCGATGATATAACAATTTCCAAGTTAGGGAATTTGAAAGAATTTATCTTGCAAAAAGTGGACAGTCAAGAACCAGATGCCATTGTCGCTCTTGTAAAAGTAATGTCCAAGCTAGAGTTTTTAGAGATAAATGATATCTACTGGGAGATTTCACCAGATTTTCAATTTCCAGAAGGACTTAAGCATTTAAATCTTCGAGCTTCATACGATACTTCAAGTGTCATTACTTTAAGACCAGGTGATTTAGGGAAGTGTACAGGATTGAAAACACTTGAGTTATGGGGGTTTTCCTTTCCATTTGAATTATTTAACGACGAAGAAGTAGCTAACCGATTATCAAGTTTCACCACGTTGAAATTTCAATTGATTTTTCAAGATGAAGACGAGTTAGAGATATACTTTGACAAACTTTACTTTCCCAAAAGCTTGAAGAGCTTAGAAGTATGCGTCCTGTCTAGAATTGATTCCTGGCAGCCACCAGAAAACTTAAGAAAATTAAGACTATGGAAAGTTAATTTTGGCAATGATTCGATCAGTTCGATTATGACTCCTAACTTAAAAGACTTGAGTTTAGTCGCTAGTTCTTTAAAGAAGATATCTTGTTTGACTCTCCCAGCTGGGTTGACTAGATTTGAAATCCTTGACAATGAGTCTTTAGAAGAGATAGTTGATGTGACATTCCCGTCAGGTTTGATTAGACTAAATGTAATTGGAAACAGTTCATTAAAAAAGATCCATAGGACTAATTTGGGAGATCTTAAGCGATTGTGCTATATTGAATTTAAAAGTAATGCACACAACATGGATCCCTGTGATATGCCAGTTCAGCAGAGCGACACTCCGGTGCAACGTAAGAGACGTCTCTCGGATATCTAATAGAATATAGAAATTATAGTGGAGTAGAGTTTGTAAGATCGAAGATTTAATAACCAAAAGAAAACAAAATATGATTGTTAACCGACCCCACTATAGCTACACCGAAAACTACATTTTCGTTTGTAATTTTTCATAATAAAACTTAACGGTTTAACATACCACGTTTAATCATTCATTTAGAACTATATATATATATAAGATTTCCATTCTAATTATAAGAAAATACAAACAAAAGGACAATAAAATCAGCAATAGTCATTACGTTGAAGTCTATTCTTCAGTTTTGACAACACCTACTTTTTCTGGTCTCGGAACTCTTTTATTCAAAATATAATTTACTTTGTGAACTGGGATTAGACCTTCGTGAGGCAAGTTAGTTTTACCCTACTGATTAATATTGTTGCAATAGTAATTGAACTTAGTAAGAGACGAGCTGGTTCTTTAACATATGATTGTCGCGCTCAAAACAAATTTGATTTTACAAAAGGAGTGTCCTAGGCTTAATTCACTTACTTTCATGTAATAGTTTCTTTGTCACTCTTATAATTCAAGTTCAATTTCATTACAGAGATCTCCTATATACCAAGTTCCAACTTTGATGCATTTAAACGCTTCCATGCAGTTTCCTTCTCAATCAGTTGCTAATATCATCTCAATTGTCCATTACAATATATATTAATTCATTTAAAACCTGACGATTCGACTCTCACAAACATGCAATCGAAACAAAAAACCCGAAAGCCTGTTGACAATCCCATGTTTTGGATCAAGTTGTGTGACCTTCCAACGGAACTTGTTCAGCTAGTATTTTCATACATCCGATATTGCAGATATCCATTATTTATGGAATTGGACCGGTTGGCACCGTTTCTTCTTCCGATAATTCCTACGTTGAAAGTTGGCGTAACTTGTCATCTACATTCTGATAAGGACCCAATAGCATTAGAGAGTAAGCATGCTCATGTGCTAGATTTCAATAAGTGGTGCCCTGCAGTAGGCGATGCCCTTGTTTTCAATAAAATGGATGAATTAATAAAGTTTTACAAAACTTGGAATATTTATCCAACAGATATGGGTATTTGTGTGACGTCTTTGATTGGTGAATATGAGTCGAAACATCCTGAAGCTGCAACAGAATCTCTTTTTAAAGGAATGCGTGAACATGAAACGTGGAACCTGATCTGTGCTGAAAATGCTGAATTCTGGAAGGAGGTCAAATCAGTACACCTTATTGATAGATTTCAGATGGATGATGAGTTGAACTTTTTGAGAGATGTTGTCGCAAAACTTAATGTGGTATCATTAGGTATCTCTGATGAGACACCTACGGGCAAGCTTGACTTGAACAAACTTATTAATTCGTTGCCCAAATCATTGGAGAACTTTTGTTTTGAAGGATTTTTCCCGTTTCCTGGTGCCGATAAGCTTCCTAACTTGAAGAAATTGAGTGTATCTTTTGCAGACTTTGAAATTTTCAGACAAGCTCCAGCTACTCTTGAATCTCTTGAAATCGAATATCTAAATTACCGAGATCCCATTGTTTTAGATGAGATAACAATTTCCAAGTTGGGGAATTTGAAAGAATTTATCATGCAAAGCGCGGACTGGCCAGATCCAGATGCCATTGTATTTCTTGTGAAAGCAATGTCCAATCTAGAGTTTTTAGAGATAAAAGATATCTTCTGGGACATTTCACCAGATTTTCAATTTCCAGAAGGGCTCAAGAATTTACATCTTCGGTTTTCAGCCGACAGCTCCAATACCACTAGTCTAAGAGCAGGTAATTTAAGTAAGTGTACAGGGTTGAAAACACTTGAGTTCTGGGGATTTGCTTTTCCATTTGAATTATTTAACGACGAAGCAGTTGCTAACCAATTATCAAATTTTACCAAGTTGAAATTTTGCTCGACTTTTAGAGATCGAGACATCTGTCAAATACACTTTGACAAACTTTACTTTCCCAACAGCTTAAAGAGCTTAGATGTATGGAGCCCATCTAGAATTGATTCCTGGCAGCCACCGAAAAACTTAAAAAAATTAAGACTATTTAATGTTAATTTTGGTAATGACTCTATCAATTCAATTTTGACTCCTAGTTTAAAAGAATTGGAGTTAACCTCTACTTCTTTAAAGAAGCTATGCCATTTGACTCTTCCAGCTGGATTGACTAGTTTCGGAGTTCTTGGCAGTTCTTTTTTGAAAGAGATAGTTGACGTAACATTCCCAACAGGTTTGACTCTGTTAGCTATAATTGGAAACAGATCATTAAAAAAGATCCATAGGACTAATTTACGTGATCTTAAGCGATTGTGCTATATTGAATTTAGAGATAATGAATACAACGTGCATCCCTGCGATATGCCAGTTCAGCAGAGCGACACTCCGGTGCAACGCAAGAGACGTCTCTCGGATATCTAATAGAATATAGAAATTATGGTTGAGTAGAGTTTGTAAGATCGAAGATTTAATAACTAAATGAAAACAAAATGTGATAGTTAACCGACCCCTCTATGAATAGCTACACCAGCAACTACATTTTCGTTTGTAATTTTTCATACTAAAGTTTAACAGTATAACATACCACGTTTAATCATTCATTTTAGAACTATATATATACAAGATTTCCATTCTAATTATAAGAAAATACAAACAAAATGACAATAAAATCAGAATCAATAGTCATTACGTTGAAGTCTATTCTTCAGTTTTGACAACACCGACTTTAGCTGGTCTTAAAACTCTTTCATTCAAAGTATAACCTACTTGTTGGACATGGAAAACAGTTCCTGGTTCTTTGTCTGGGTGTGCCATTTGGAAGGTAGCTTCATGCAAATTTGGATCGAATGGTTGGTCCATAGGATGAATACTCTCTATACCGTATTTCTTTAAAGTTTTTTCAAATACATTCTTTGTCATATCAACACCTTCATACAAATTTTTAACTTCTTGATTTGATTTCAAAGTATCTTCATTAACATGACTAAGTGCCAAATTGAAATTATCAACTGAATCTAATAAATCCTTGGCAAATTTTTGTAAAGCAAAATCTTTAGCTTTTTGAACTTCAGTTTTAGTTGTTTCTTGTAAATGACGGAAATCAGCAATTGCTCTAGCATAATGATTTTTCATTGATGCTAATTCCTTATCTTTCTTTTCCAATTTTTCTTGTAATTCAGCAATTGGGTCAACTTCTTGAGCTTCTGATTCTACAGAAGGTTCTTCTGTACTTTTGCTTCCTTCGCTTGTTTCTTCTTTTGGTGGTTGTTTACTTGCATCCGTGGAGTTGTAACGAACAGCCCATCTTTGAGGATATCTCACTGACATCTGTGGGGTGGTAATTCTTACTGAACGGGAGACATTGCGTGCTGCAACTGATTTCGACAACGAATTAAGTAAAGCTCTTTGCATGGTTTTTGAGGTGAGGAGGGGACTAATTGCAATTGCTGGTGGTAGTTTATGTGTTCATAATAGATTTTTTTTTTCTCTCTCTTCGTTGAAGGTTTTGCTTTGAAAATCCTCATAGTTCCTTCTGGAAAATTTTTTTGAAATTTTTTCGCAGGGTTTGATGATGCGAAAGCTACCAGTTGCAACTATTGCAACTTATGGGTAGTTATTATACAACTTCATCTTATCTGTTTCTTTACATTTAAAATACAAAGATTTAATATTTAAGAATCTTGATGCAATAACTTAAATGTATAATTACACCTCTAACAAAATCAAAAACTCTTACAACCTTCTTTTTGGTGTTACAGTACCCTTCCAATCTATGCTTTTCTCCCCCCAATGAGTATTACTTTGACACCTTTGGAAGCAAGTAATGGGTAAATCAATTTCTTGTAAATTTCAATGTTGTTGGTGATTAAATAATTTTCCAATTTTCCTTTTAATACTTGTGTCCAAATCGGTATCATCATTTATCAGTTCAATATCTTGGACTTTGGCAACAATAGCAATTGATGTATAAGCTTTGACAAGACACTCCGACTCGAAATCAAATCCCTATCGATAACATAACTAACCCCAAAGACAGTGGGACTTTGTCCAACTGCAAAAGAGATGTAATACCACCAATAAGTTCGTTGGAACTTTTTCAATAAACTCTGTTTCACGTGATTGAAAAAACATAGTCGTGTGATAGTGTTAATTTTTTATTCAATTCAAGCGACACCCCAAAAAAAAAATTTTCGTTTTTCTCAGTTGATTTTTGTTCACCAATAGAGATTCACAGCAGGTATCCAAGGATAGTATCTCCTCCCAGACCATGTTCAAATTTGCAACTCGTTTTTTGAGCACTGCTCGAGCAAGTTGTCAGCTGTCACCTGCTGCTGCTGCTGCTGCTACTACTGCTACTACTGCTACTACTTCTGATACTGCACCAAGAGCAAGGAAGCAGTCATCTAGGGCCACACCAGATCCTTCTGAACAAAGGTCTCGATTTCATGTGAGATATAAAACTGATCAACCAGCACCTCGATTTAGTGTGACATTTGGAGCATCACAATTGATTGAAAAGGGATATACCGACCGAAGAAAGAAGAGATTGAAGTTAAAGGAAATTAAGTTGAAGAAACGAATTATTCGAGATGTGAATCTTTTAAAACAACATAATATTAAAAATGTTCCACTTACGGTTGATCCTGTATTAGGAAAATCGAGTTCTTTTGTTCAAAGAATTATGCAAAAACTTGAGGATCAAGAAATTACTTTAGCTTATGGGATTGATAGAGTTGAGTTTGAAAAACTTTTATATGCTGCGGAAAAATTAAACCTTGAACAAGCATCAAATAATGAAGCATTATATGAATCTGCCGTTGAAGCAGAAGCTAGAAAGAAGAAGGCATTATTGACTATACTTCATTTAAGAAACACAAATACACCCGATAGGAAAAAGATGGCAATTCAATTTGCTCGTGAAGAAATGCAAAGAAAAGAAGGAGATTCTGGATCACCTGAAGTTCAAGCAGCTATTGCAACTATAAAAATACATTTTGGAATGAATCAAGTTAAAGAAATGCCAAAGGATAAATTTTGTATTCATAAAGTTAGAAAATTGGTACAATTTAGAGCATCAATGTTGAAATATTTAAAGAAAACAGACCCTAAACTGTACTTTTATACAATTGCTAAATTGGGATTGACTGATGATGCCGTTGTTCGTGAATTTAATATGGGTAAACAATACATGCAAGACTTTAAAGTATGGCCAGATAAGGTTTTGGTGAAAGAAACCAAGAGTAAAGCTAAAAGAAATAAGAAAATTAAAGATCTTAAAGATAGAGTTGCTAAATATAATTCATTGGCTAAAAAGAATTATGAAACTCTATATGGTATAAACAAATAGGCTTATTTTTTTTTTTTTGTTTTGTAACTTTTACATATACTTGTACATAATCAACCAAACACTAACAAAATAAATCCTAAGTCTATCTAACTATTTTTTATCCTCAAGAATGTTTATCAATTGATCAATTTGTATCCCCGTTTTTGCAAGATCAACAGATTCAACCTCCTTACTCAATTCCTCTATATTTGTCCTGACCGATTCTTTAATCCTCGTACTTTCTTCCGCAGATTCAGTCAACTTTTTATATAGTTCCACATTATCAAGACACAACTGATCATAAATCATCTGGAGATTATCAATCACCGTTTTACTATCACTCATAATCGTAGAATCAACAATCTCCAATGGTGAAAGTTGATCAATATTAAATGGTTGTGTTTGTTTCCCATTTTCTTTAACATTTTGAGCATTTTGAATAATATCATCCAATTCATCAAGTTTCAACTCAATGTTTTTCTCTCGATATATTAGATCAAATTCATCTAAAGAATTAGAATGCCAAAATCCAGACATTTGTGAAAGTGCTAATTCAAGTGATCTGATTCCTTCTTCTGAATTGACTAATGTGGGAAAACATGTTTTCACTTGTTCCATAGTTAAAGACTTCTTGATCAGTTCCTCTAATGCCTTCCTTGCAACTAGTCGTAATCTTTCAAATCTTACTTTGTTCTTATCTTCGTCAGACATATTATATAGATTTGGATGTGGATTGTAAAGTAAATAAATAGAAAAACAACAACAACAACAACAACAACAACAACAACAACAACAACAAAAAATTTGAAATCATATTTTGTTTGGTCCTGCACATCAAAATTGCATCACGTGACTACAATTTTTGTATAAACTAGAATTGTTTTCCCAAATATCAAAATGTATTTCGTTAATTCAAAAAAAAAAGAAAACTTTAAACTATAAATCCCACATATATATATATATAAACTACTTAAATCTGCCTTTTTATTTTTTTTTACAAATCCAATGGAGTACCTTTTTCTCTTGCAGCTTCACCGTATTTTTTAATTCTAATGGCTTGAACAGCAATGAAACCACTAGTATCTTCTGGAGAGAAACCAGTCAATTCATCCATTGAAGATTCAGTTTCATCGTATAATTTTTCAGTTTCTGAAGATCTACCCAAGATAGTTACTGAACCTTTATAAGCAGCAGCTCTAACGAGACCATTGACGGTGATTTGAGAAGGAGGAATCATTGAACGAACATATTCACCTTCTGGGGTAAAGTACATACCATTGTATAAGATTTTAGCCCAAGTTGGAGTGACAAATTGATCTCTAATGGCTCTAACTTCACGATCTAAAGTCAAACCTTCTAAATCAACATGAGTGTTTCTTAAGATTGTTAAACCCGGGGTTTCGTAACATCCTCTTGATTTAATACCAATGAATCTATTTTCCACAATATCAATTCTACCAACACCATTTCTTCTAGCTAATGAATTAGCTTCAATAAATAATTCAACTGGATCAGTGATGGTTTTCTTACCACCGTCCAAAATCAATTTGACAGGTAAACCTTTAGCAAATTCAACAGCAAAAACTTCAGGAGTATCTGGAGCATCAGTTGGATCAACAGTCAATTTCCACATATCTTTTGGTGGAGTAGTATCTGGGTTTTCCAAAATCCCAGCTTCAAAAGAAATATGAGCCAAATTTTCATCAGTTGACCATGGTTTTGCTTTAGTTTGAGCAACTGGGATATTTTTAGAAGCAGCATATTCTAAAAGATCATTTCTACCAGCAAATCTATTAAAGAAAGCTGGATCTCTCCAAGGAGCAATGACAACAACATCTGGTTTTAAAGCATAAAAACTTAATTCAAATCTGACTTGATCATTACCTTTACCAGTACAACCATGAGAAACAGCAAAACATCCATTTTCTTCAGCAACTTTGATTTGAGCTTGAGCAATAACTGGTCTAGCTAAAGAAGTACCTAATAAATAAACATTTTCATAAATTGCATTAGCTTGAATTGCTGGGAAACAAACTTTTTCAACAAATTCTTTTCTAACATCAACAACAACAAATTTAGTGGCACCTATAGCTAAAGCTTTCTTTTCAGCAGCTTCAAAATCTTCTTCTTGTCCAATGTTAGCTAAAAATGCAATGACTTCATAACCTTCTTCTAATAACCAAGCTAAGATCACTGAGGTGTCTAAACCACCAGAATATGCTAAACAAACTTTTCCTTTTGACATTTTTTTATGAATATATGTAGTTAATTGATTGAATTGAAAGTAAAAATAAAAAAAAAAGAGAAAGAAAGACAAAAAAAATTTTTAGGAAATATTTTCGTTCACCACCCTTTTATAGTTTCAATTATGAAAAAAACAAAAAAAAAAAATAAATTAAAATCAAACTGTGGGATTGGTGAAGAGAAGAGAGAAAAATTTTTCATCGCAATTAGATTAGCGCGGTAAATTGAAAAATTGCCCAATTAGTCATAATTGGTGTTTAGTGCACGACAACTCCTTTGTGATTTTGACGGACCTTGACTCTGATTGAGTCAGCTTGGTAGCGCTTAGGGATGAAATTGTGTAGTTAGCACAATTAACAACTTTGCATATCATGAATAATAGATGGTTTGTTAATAAGGTACTTTGATGCCTCGTAGTATGGTCTAGAAGCACTCTAGACAAATTAATACTTTCTTTAATTAAAATTTTTGAAAACATATTATTCATCACATCGTACCTTGAAAATTTTTTTAGCTGAAAATTCAACCAAACTTCATTTGAAAATTTTCTGTTTAAAAAACTGCATTTTAACGTAATATATTCTAGTTTTATATATATTCAAACTTCGAATTCTAGTTTGGTATAGTATAAACTAAAGGGCAAAAGCTTCTTTCCTGTCTATCATTTCAGCCTGAGTACCAAACGGCAACGGAAAAATTTTTGCGGGACATTTACACCCATGCATCAATAGTAACTAAGTGGATGACTAAGGGCAAAGAAAACCAAGTAGTCATTCATTCTAAAAAGTGCCTTACAGTTTTTTTTTTGCTGTCTCTCCAACTTAACCCAAAACCACAACAGCCACCAAACAAAATTTTTTTTTTTTTTTTTTTTGTAGTTTTCTCCATAATTGATTCAGAGTCATGTTCAATTGAAATCACCACTGATTATATGACTACACAGCAACAACTTATCATTGTCCACAATACACACGATATTAGATCAACAACAACTACAACCACTACATATTACTGCAAATGGAATCGAATAGGAAAATAGGAGTGACTCATGCGATTAGGGAGAAACTAAAATTCCATGATGAAAGACTGTGGAAACAATTCAGTGCTAGACGACTAGAGCTCATAGATACGTTAGATTTAAGTTCTCGTAAGGCAAGTGAACAAGAATTAGAGATTCGTAAAGTGGCAGAAACTTTACGTACGGAATTTAAATATCCTACTTCCTATACTCCTGATTTTAATAAATTGGTTAGAGCAGCAGTACAAAGTGTACGTAGGAATAGAAAACGATCATCTAAAAAACCACATGAAGATGGCACCACCACCAACAAAAGACAAAAGGTGAATGTTAAAGAGGAAGAGGAAGAGGATTATCATAATAGTAATAATAATAATAATAATAATAGTCATTTTTTATCGGAGATTGTACATAATGATGATGATGTTTATGATGTGAATTATAATAAAACGAAAACATTCACTAGCAATGATCAAGCTAAGGACACAATTGAGATTATGACAAAACCAAGGTTACCACCTTTGGCCAATTTAAATATGAATGAAACTATAAATATACCACTGGCAGCTGGGGCTAAAAAGAATATATTAAATAAAATAGAGAGATCAACTACTTGTAATGAAAGTGTTAGTTCGAAACTGGAAACATTACAATTTTTAGGGAAATGTATAATGTCTACATGTATTGGATATTTATTTGAAAAATCATTTTCTCATCTTAATTCACAATCGATGATTTATTTACGAACGAAATTAGAAAGTGAGTCATCAATTGCTCGATTTTTCCGTCTTTTAGATCCTACAAATACTCATTCTATAAATGACGAAGCAGCTGTAATTTCATTATATATTTTATTAGGAGGAATGGTTAAAGATTTTGGATTTGAAGAGATTATTTTCCCAGTTTGTGAAATTTTATATGCTTCGGTGTTGCAAGAATATCCATTGATTGCGAAAAATTCAAGTCCATTTAGAACTGAAGAGGAAACATTTGTCCCTGCTAATGGAGGAATTGATCATGTTTGTGGTGGGAATGATAGTTATTCATTGACTAAATTGGCTGAAGTTGCGTCACATTTACATTCTAATACATCTACATCAACCATGGTTGCATCAAGAAGTATTACACCTATACCTACACCACCTCCTCCTGTAGTAGCAATACCACCACCACCACCACCGCCGCCATTATCATCATCATCAGCATATAAGAAAAGAGTGTACTTGAAATTTTTCAATCAAAACTTGGAATTTTTTTATCCTGCTAAAATTGCAGCAGCTCCACGATATAATGAATTATTAGAAAATGCGAGATCATTATTTCGGTTGCCAGATAGTACAATTTATATTAAACATCATGGTAGAATAATTCAAAGCGATTTAGAAGTAGAGAAGGTTTTTAAGAATGAGGATGATGTTATTGAATTAGAGATATTTACTCATAATTCAATGCCGATTTATGAGATGCATAGACGATTGTCGCAACAGCAAGCACATCATCAACCACCGCAACCACCAATAGACTCCCATCGAATCATATTGCCTCCTCCTATAACTTCAAGTGTATCCATGAATCAAACTAGTAGTTTAAATACAAGATTGGGACTGTATAATTTTTTGAGTAATTCAGATGAAATTGCCATTCATCAACACTCAACACCACCACCTCCACCACATCCAATTCTTCCTAAATTCCAACCTTTGTTATGAAATGTAGCTTAATATATTAATGTAGTAGAATGTGTATAAAATCTATGTAAAAAGAGACACTGTCTTAGCTTTTTAAGTGTGTTGATAGTTGACGTCAATAGTACTGCATGGATCAACTTTATCTCTCTTTCCAACCGTTGTGTATGTTTTGTGAATTTGTTGGTGAAGAAATTGTGTTGCAAAAATTTGAGTGGATTATATTTTTTTTTTTGGGGGGCGGTGTATACAACAAATTTACAACGAAATTGTTTGTTGGGTACGGTACCGGTCAATATGCACAACTGCTGATTCCAGACCCATTTTATATATACACACACCCAAATATATATAGTAATATATATCCGTTTCTTTCTTTGTTTGTCAGATCTATATCAGTGATGATATTGTATCTAGCAGTAATATACACTCATGTGATGTTGGTTGTAATACGTACAAATAGCTGTGACCCTCATCCATCTTTTTCAAGGCAAAGTTCGCAACATCCGGAACTCTAAATGTTACCAAACAAAAGCATTGAATTGAACTCCGAGACCAGTGGTTATGTATGTATGCATCCAGCATTGTATGCAGTACCCAACAAATTTTTTAGTACAAAATAACAAAATTTTCAACCCTGAGTTCATTCATATTATTCTTTTTGTAAAGGGTATATTCTTCTATATCTGTTTGTTAATTTCTCTTTGTATCTCCTTATTTTTTTTTGGTTTCTTATTTCCCGTTATATTCCTTTTCCCTTTTTGTTGGTTTATATATATCCAATTGTTTTCCTACATATACTTTTTTCCTACTTTTTGAGATTAACTTATTTTTACAACCCATATCCTACCATAAACGTATTCTATCAATTTTCATCACTTGATATTATTACTACTACTACTACTACTACTACTACTACTACAACGACAACTCATACACTTTAGACACTTGTTTTAATCTCAATTCTTACATATTGGAAGCATTGATTTTAGTATTTTTTTTTTCATCCATTATAAATCCCCACAAAGTTGTTCATTGTCAAGCAATATTGAAATATTTAAATCCCACATTTATAAAAGGTATGTTAAACTACAATATTCAACTGAATGCATATATATAAGAGATAGAAATAGAACGGGGGAAATACTGGGCAAGACTTACAAGGTTGGGCTAGTGTTTGTGGGATAAGAAGATCGGACATTTTTTCCGAAATGATCAATAAAGGCAGACACAGAGAAAGAAAAGGAGACGCGATGTTGCGTTTTTTTTTCCCACTCATCGTTTCGGTTGATTGATTGTTTGGGGAAAAGACTTTTTTGTTGGAAATTTGCCTAAGAAAATAAACTACAAAAGGCAAACTCCCCCCAACAATACAATACTTTACCAACGCCTTCCAGATAAAAGGGAACCCGCTTTTTCCACTCATTCATCCAGATCTATCTATCACTCGTTTTGAAACTGAGCCTTTTATCCAGATATTCCCCGCCTAGTCTTATATGAGATGCAAATTATCCACATCTTCAAATACTAACTATTCACTTGTACATAGATTGCGTTTCCTCATTGTAAATAAGTCACCATTATTATTTATTCCCCGTCGTCAATACTCCAATTCCCCATTTACTTTCAAGAAGTTTCTCAAGCCATTTATAATGTCAGATCCATCTCCAAGTCCAACAGACTCTCTCAGTTACACTAGACTCCATGAAGAATTACCATCTCACTTTTTGGGTGGGAACTCAATTTTCACTGCCGAGCCATCCAAAGTTGCCGATTTTGTCAAGGCTCATCAAGGTCATACTGTCATCTCCAAAGTTTTAATTGCCAATAATGGTATTGCTGCAGTCAAAGAAATTAGATCAGTTAGAAAATGGGCTTATGAAACATTTGGTGACGAAAAAGCTATACAATTTACTGTCATGGCCACTCCGGAAGATTTAGAAGCAAATGCAGAATATATTCGAATGGCTGATCAATTCGTTGAAGTTCCAGGTGGTACCAATAATAATAACTATGCCAATGTTGATTTAATTGTTGAAATAGCAGAAACTACAAATGTTCATGCTGTATGGGCCGGTTGGGGTCATGCATCTGAAAATCCATTGTTACCAGAAAAATTGGCTGCATCACCAAAGAAAATTATATTTATTGGTCCTCCAGGTTCAGCTATGAGATCTTTAGGTGATAAGATTTCTTCCACTATTGTTGCTCAACATGCAGATGTTCCATGTATTCCATGGTCAGGTACTGGTGTTGATGAAGTTGATATTGATCCAGCTACTAATTTGGTTTCTGTTTCTGATGAAGTTTATGCCAAAGGTTGTTGTACAGGTCCTGAAGATGGTTTAGAAAAAGCTAAACAAATTGGATTCCCAGTCATGATTAAAGCTTCTGAAGGTGGTGGTGGTAAAGGTATTAGAAAAGTTGATGATGAGAAAAACTTTCTTAGTTTATATCAACAAGCTGCCAATGAAATTCCAGGTTCTCCAATTTTTATTATGAAATTAGCTGGTGATGCAAGACATTTAGAAGTTCAATTATTAGCAGATCAATATGGTACTAATATTTCACTTTTTGGAAGAGATTGTTCTGTTCAAAGAAGACATCAAAAAATCATTGAAGAAGCTCCAGTCACAATTGCCAAAAAGGATACTTTCCACGCAATGGAAAATGCTGCCGTTAGATTGGGTAAATTGGTTGGTTACGTTTCTGCAGGTACTGTTGAATATCTTTACTCTCATGCTGAAGATAAATTTTACTTTTTAGAATTGAATCCAAGATTACAAGTTGAACATCCAACTACTGAAATGGTCACTGGTGTCAATTTACCATCTGCTCAATTACAAATTGCTATGGGTATTCCAATGCATAGAATTAGAGACATTAGAACTTTGTATGGTGCTGATCCACATACTTCTACTGAAATTGATTTTGAATTCAAATCTGAAAGTTCATTGGTTAGTCAAAGAAGACCAACTCCGAAAGGTCATTGTACTGCTTGTCGTATTACTTCTGAAGATCCAGGTGAAGGTTTCAAACCAAGTGGTGGTTCATTGCACGAGTTAAATTTCCGTTCTTCATCTAATGTTTGGGGTTATTTCTCAGTTGGTAATCAATCTTCCATTCATTCCTTTTCTGATTCTCAATTTGGTCATATTTTTGCCTTTGGTGAAAACCGTCAAGCTTCAAGAAAACATATGGTTGTTGCATTAAAAGAATTAAGTATTAGAGGTGATTTTAGAACTACTGTTGAATATTTGATTAAATTATTGGAAACTCCAGACTTTGAAGATAATACAATTACTACTGGTTGGTTGGATGAATTAATCACAAAGAAGTTAACTGCTGAAAGACCAGATAGAACTGTTGCTGTTGTTTGTGGTGCTGTTGCCAAAGCTCATATTCAAGCAGAAGAGGATAAAGCAGAATACATTCAATCATTGGAAAAAGGTCAAGTGCCACATAAGAATTTGTTGAAAACCATTTTCCCAGTTGAATTCATTTATGAAGGTGAAAGATACAAGTTTACAGCCACTAAATCATCAGAAGATAAATACACTTTGTTTCTTAATGGTTCAAGATGTGTTGTTGGAGCTCGTTCATTGTCTGATGGAGGTTTATTATGTGCTTTAGATGGTAAATCACATTCTGTTTATTGGAAAGAAGAAGCATCTGCCACTAGATTATCAGTTGATGGTAAAACTTGTTTATTAGAAGTTGAAAATGACCCAACTCAATTGAGAACTCCATCACCAGGTAAATTGGTCAAATATTTAGTTGAAAGTGGTGAACATGTTGATGCTGGTCAACCATATGCTGAAGTTGAAGTCATGAAAATGTGTATGCCTTTGGTTGCTCAAGAAAATGGTATTGTTCAATTGATTAAACAAACTGGCTCAACTGTTAATGCTGGTGATATTTTAGCTATATTAGCATTGGATGATCCTTCTAAAGTTAAGCATGCTAAACCATTTGAAGGTACTTTACCACCAATGGGAGAACCAAATGTTACTGGATCTAAAGCAGCTCATAAATTCCAACATTCTTCAACTATTTTGAAAAATATTTTAGCTGGTTATGATAATCAAGTGATTTTGAATTCTACTTTGAAAAGTTTGGATGAAGTTTTGAAAGATAAAGATTTACCATACTCAGAATGGCAACAACAAATCTCAGCTTTACATTCTAGATTACCTATTAAATTGGATGAATCATTAACTGCATTGATTGAGAGAACTCAAACTAGAGGTGCTGAATTCCCAGCTCGTCAAATATTGAAACATATCAACAAAGCTGTTGTTGAATCTGACAATGATTTATTGAAAGATGTGGTTGCTCCATTGGTTACTATTGCAACTAGTTATCAAAATGGTTTAGTTGAACATGAATACGATTACTTTGCTTCTTTGATTAACGAATACTATGATGTTGAAAGTTTGTTTGTTGGTAACAATGTTAGAGAAGATGATATTGTTTTGAAATTAAGAGATGAACATAAAACTGATTTGAAGAAAGTTATTGGTATTAGTTTATCTCATTCACGTGTCAGTGCTAAGAATAATTTGATTTTGGCTATTTTGGAAACTTATGAACCATTATTACAATCTAACTCATCTGTTGCTATTTCTATTAGAGATGCTTTAAGAAAAATTGTTCAATTGGATACTCGTGCATGTGCCAAAGTTGCTTTGAAAGCAAGGGAAATTTTAATTCAATGTTCATTACCTTCTATCAAAGAAAGATCAGATCAATTGGAACATATCTTGAGATCATCAGTTGTTCAAACTTCTTATGGTGAAGTATATGCTAAACATAGAGAACCAAATTTGGACATCATTCAAGAAGTTGTTGATTCAAAACATGTTGTTTTTGATGTCTTGTCACAATTTTTAGTTCATCAAGATTCTTGGGTTGCTATTGCTGCAGCTGAAGTTTATGTTAGACGTTCTTATCGTGCTTATGATTTAGGGAAAATTGAATATCATATCCATGATAGACTTCCAATTATTGAATGGAAATTTAAATTGGCAGATATGACTGTTGCTAGATTGACTGATTCTGATAAGATTTCAATGAGTGGTGATGAATCTACTACTTCTTCTTCTTCCACAACTATGAAACATGCTGCATCTGTGTCTGATTTATCTTTTACTGTTGATCCAAAATCTGAACATACTCCAAGAACTGGTATTTTAGTACCTGCTAGACATTTAGATGATGTTGATGAAATTATTGCTGCTGCATTGGAACAATTTCAACCTGCTGATGCTATTTCTTTCAAAGCTAAAGGTGCGACAGCAACAACTCCTGAATTATTGAATGTTTTGAATATTGTCATTACTAATATTGATGGGTATTCCAATGAAGAAGAATATATGACTAGAATATATGAAATCTTGGATGAATATAGAGAAGAATTAGTTGGTGCTGGTGTTCGTCGTATCACTTTTGTTTTTGCTCATCATATTGGTCAATATCCTAAATATTATACTTTTGCCGGTCCAACATATGAAGAAAATAAAGTCATTAGACATATTGAACCAGCATTAGCTTTCCAATTGGAATTAGGAAGATTAGTTAATTTTGATATCAAACCAATTTTCACTAATAATAGAAATATTCATGTTTATGAAGCAATTGGTAAAAATGCCCCATCTGATAAAAGATTTTTCACTAGAGGTATCATTAGAACTGGTGTACTTAAAGAAGATATTAGTATTGCTGAATATTTGATTGCTGAATCTAATAGATTAATGAATGATATTTTGGATACTTTGGAAATTATTGATACTTCAAATTCAGATTTAAATCATATTTTTATTAATTTCTCAAGTACTTTCAATGTTCAACCATCTGATGTTGAAGCTGCTTTTGCTTCATTCTTGGAAAGATTTGGTAGAAGATTATGGAGATTAAGAGTCACTGGTGCTGAAATTAGAATTGTTTGTACTGATTCTCAAGGTACTTCATTCCCATTACGTGCTATCATTAATAATGTTTCTGGTTATGTCGTTAAATCTGAATTATATTTAGAAGTTAAAAATACCGAAGGTGATTGGGTTTTCAAATCAATTGGTCATCCTGGTTCAATGCATTTAAGAATGATTTCAACTCCATATCCAGTTAAAGAATCATTACAACCAAAACGTTATAAGGCTCATAATATGGGAACAACTTATGTTTATGATTTTCCAGAATTATTCCGTCAAGCAACTATTTCTCAATGGAAGAAATATGGTAAGAAGGCACCTAAAGATGTTTTCACATCTTTGGAATTAATCACTGATGAAAATGATACTTTGATTGCTGTTGAAAGAGATCCAGGTTCAAATAAAATTGGTATGGTTGGTTTTAAAGTAACTGCTAAAACTCCAGAATATCCACGTGGACGTCATTTCATCATTGTAGCTAATGATATAACTCATAAAATTGGTTCTTTTGGTCCTGAAGAAGATAATTATTTCAATAAATGTACTGAATTGGCTAGAAAATTGGGTATTCCAAGAATTTATCTTTCTGCTAATTCCGGTGCTAGAATTGGTGTTGCTGAAGAATTGATTCCATTGTATCAAGTTGCTTGGAATGAAGAAGGTTCTCCACATAAAGGGTTCAGGTACTTGTATTTAACTCCAGAAGCTAGACAATCATTAGATGCAGAAGGTAAAGGCAACAGTGTTGTTACTGAACGTATTGTTGAAGAAGGTCAAGAACGTCATGTCATTAAAGCTATTATTGGAGCAGAAGATGGTTTAGGTGTTGAATGTCTTAAAGGATCTGGTTTAATTGCTGGTGCCACTTCAAGAGCTTATAAAGATATTTTCACAATAACTTTGGTCACTTGTAGATCAGTTGGTATTGGTGCTTATTTGGTTAGATTAGGTCAAAGAGCAATTCAAATTGATGGTCAACCTATTATTTTAACTGGTGCTCCAGCTATCAATAAATTATTGGGTAGAGAAGTTTATTCATCAAATTTACAATTGGGTGGTACTCAAATCATGTATAATAATGGTGTTTCTCATTTGACTGCTAATGATGATTTAGCTGGGGTTGAAAAAATTATGGAATGGTTATCTTATATTCCTGCCAAACGTGGATTACCTGTACCTATTTTAGAATCTGAAGATACTTGGGATAGAGATGTTGATTATTATCCACCAAAACAAGAAACTTTTGATGTTAGATGGATGATTGAAGGTAGAACAATTGATGGTGGTGAATTTGAGTCTGGTTTATTTGATAAGGATTCATTCCAAGAAACATTATCTGGTTGGGCTAAAGGTGTTGTTGTTGGAAGAGCTCGTCTTGGTGGTATTCCAATTGGTGTCATTGGTGTTGAAACAAGAACTGTTGAAAATATGGTTCCTGCTGATCCTGCAAATCCAGCATCAACTGAAAATTTGATTCAAGAAGCTGGTCAAGTATGGTATCCAAATTCTGCTTTCAAAACAGCTCAAGCTATTAATGATTTCAATAATGGTGAACAATTACCTTTAATGATTTTGGCTAATTGGAGAGGATTTTCTGGTGGTCAAAGAGATATGTATAATGAAGTTTTAAAATATGGTTCTTTTATTGTTGATGCATTAGTTGATTTCAAACAACCAATTTTCACTTATATCCCTCCAAATGGTGAATTAAGAGGTGGTTCATGGGTCGTTGTTGATCCTACTATTAATTCAGATATGATGGAAATGTATGCTGATGTTGATTCTAGAGCTGGTGTTTTGGAACCTGAAGGTATGGTTGGTATCAAATATAGACGTGATAAATTATTGGCTACTATGCAAAGATTGGATCCAAGTTATGGAGAATTGAAAGCTAAATTGAATGATTCATCATTATCACCAGAAGAACATACTAAAGTCAGTGCCAAATTAGTTGCTCGTGAAAAAGCATTATTACCAATCTATGCACAAATATCTGTTCAATTTGCTGATTTACATGATAGATCAGGACGTATGTTAGCCAAGGGAGTCATTAGAAAAGAACTTGAATGGGTTGATGCTAGACGTTTCTTCTTTTGGAGATTACGTAGAAGATTGAATGAAGAATATGTTTTGAAATTGATTGGTGAACAAATCAAGAATGCCAATAAATTAGAAAGAGTAGCAAGATTAAGAAGTTGGATGCCTACTGTTGATTATGATGATGATCAAGCTGTTAGTACTTGGATTGAAGAAAATCATACAAAATTACAAAATAAAGTTCAAGAATTGAAACAAGAATCTGCTAGATCAAATATTTTTAAATTATTACAAGAAGATCCAAATAGTGCAATTGCTGCTATGAAAGATTATGTTGATAGATTATCTGATGAAGAAAAGGATAAATTCATGAAATCTTTGAATTAAAAGAAATATTACTTAATTAGACTGAATAAATGTTTGTATTTTATATATTGTTAATAAAAAAAAATTGATATACTGATTATAGTAATTTTTTGTAGTTGTATTTTTTTTTTTTTAAGTATGCCAACAAATGGTATAGAGTATCATATTTTTTTGCAGCAAAAGTTGCAAATTTCCACCATTTCAAGATCACAATCCACCAATGATGATAATGAATATACTCTTGTATCTATTCATTATTATAGCACAACTCATATCGACAATTTTTGCATTTTCGCACGAATCATATTTAGTCTCACTTCATCCGAAAGAAACTTTAGATACATTCATGGCATATGATACAACTTATCCAGAAGATCTTCAAGTGAAAGAATTAATTAAATCCAAATTTAAAATTGGTAATTTTTCTGGATTTTCAGGAAATTTCTCATCACAATTACTTGAAAGATTAGAAAGATGTCCATTAGTTGATGAAATTGTCCCTGATATAATGATCCAATCATACGATGTTGAGTATCAGTATCAAGCACCAAGACATTTAGCAAGGATAAGTAGACGGAAAAGATTGAAGCCAATTATAAGATATCCCTATATTTATGATTCTGATTTTGTGGGCAAACGAGTCAATGCATATGTGATTGATTCAGGGGTGGCAATTGGACATCCAGAATTTCAAGGTCGAGCAAGAACCGGTAAAGATTTCACTGGTGAAGGACCCGGTGATAAAAATGGTCATGGAACCCACGTTGCCGGATTGATTGGATCACATACTTATGGTGTTGCCAAGGGAGTAGAATTGATTGATATCAAGGCTTTAAATTCCAGAGGAACAGGTTCATTAAGTACGATTCTTGTTGCCATTGAATATGCAGTTAATCATCGATTAAGATCACAACGAATGGGGGTAGCTAATTTATCATTGGGAGCTTATAAAAACAAACTTTTGAATAAAGCAATTGAACAAGCAACACAAACTGGATTAGTGTTTGTTGTTGCTGCTGGGAATTCAAACATCAATGCTTGTCTCACTAGTCCATCTTCTTCTCCCTATGCCATAACTGTTGGTGCAATCGATGATTTCAACGATTCAATTGCAAGTTTTTCTAATTGGGGTGAATGTGTGGATTTATTTGCAAGTGGTGCATATGTGAAAAGTGTTGACGTGAAAAGTAATGTTAGACCCCTGGTGTTACTGGGTACTTCTATGGCTTCACCAATTGTAACTGGAATAGTGGCTACAATGTTGAATGAAGGGATTGATCCTGAAGATATTAAGGAGAAATTGATTGAATTGACAACGAAAGGTAAAATTGCCAGATCATCATTATTTTTGAGAAAAGGAACACCAAATCGAATAGCTTACAATGGAATATGTTCTCCATATTACAAAGATGAAGAGGACTGTATTTTTGAGTGAATATCAATAGAATAGAAAGAACGAAGGAGAGTGGGGGGGGTGAGAGTGCATAGAAGTGTGTTGATTTCTACGTCGTTTTAATAATACAAGCCATAACAAAGAAAAATCTTGATCTCGGTATAAGCCGTCAAAATTGAAGAAAACTGTAAATTTAAAAAGAGGATTAGAGTAATATGAATTGATGGAGTTTAGATTTAGTAGCACCACTTGGATTATTGGTTTTTTATTTTTTAATACATACATTTTTTTTTACAAGATCCACTTGAGAATAACAAAGAACCCACGAACCCTCAACCAACCTACAACTATTTAATTTTTGTTATGTTACAAGTGTATAAATAATCACCAAATCCCTTAGGATTTGTAATGACCCTTTAAAATGGCGGACCCCTGTTGAACTTTTTTTTTTGTTTCCATTTATTTATTTATCGACATGCTATTAACCTCAATCTATGTCTTTATCACATTTGTTAACAAATGCTTTGCAGATGAACTGTATTTTGTTTCACTTAAGTCCACGGAATCAATTGACCACTTTATGGAATATGACAAAAGGTATCCCAAGCACCTACAGGTGCGAGATTTCATTAGCAATTCGATTGCAATTGGAGAATTTAAAGGGTTCTCAGGGAGATTTTCCAAGGATATTATTGAAAGGTTGAAAAGATGTCCTTTGGTTCAAGAAATAACCGAAGATATAATGTTTAGTGCATTTGATTTTGAAATTCAGGAGGATGCTCCGAGACATTTGGCAAGAGTTAGTCGAAGAAAAAGAATGAAGCCTAATAAACTGTATCCTTATTTGTATGAGACTGATTACCTGGGTCAAGGAGTAAATGCATACGTCATAGACTCTGGTGTTGAAGTAGAACATCCCGAATTTGAAGGAAGAGCATGTGCTGGTCATGATTTCACTAATGAAGGGTCTGGGGACAATAATGGTCATGGAACTCATGTTGCAGGGTTAATTGGATCTACCACATATGGAGTTGCTAAAAGTGTAAGAATAGTTGAAGTTAAGGCATTGAACAGCAAAGGTGCTGGCTCACTCAGTACTATCTTAGCAGCTATAGATTTTGCAGTCAATCATCGTTTGCAGTCTGGGTGTAAGGGGGTTGCTAATTTATCATTGGGGGCTTATAAAAACCACATATTGAACAAGGCAATTGAGCAAGCCACAAATACAGGTCTAGTATTTGTAGTGGCAGCAGGAAATTCAAACATTAATGCATGTATGACTAGTCCAGCTAGTTCGAAATATGCAATAACTGTTGGTGCTATCGATGACTACAATGACTCCGTGGCTGCGTTTTCAAATTGGGGTGAATGTGTTGATATTTTTGCAAGTGGAGCATATGTTCGAAGCGTTGATGCACGGAATCACGATAAAAGTCAAGTGTTATCGGGGACATCTATGGCGTCACCAATTGTCACTGGTGTAGTTGCTAATCTATTGAGCCTGGGTGTTGAACTGTGGGAGGTCAAATCTGTATTGATACGAATGGCAGCTAAGAACAAAATCACGAAATCTTCATTATTCTTAAGAAAGAGAACCCCCAATCGAATTCTATACAATGGAATTAGAGAGAAAGAGTTTGCACAGTATGAAGAAGAAGATTAGATTTACTCTTTGTTTATGTTTTTCCTTTTTTTTATATATATTTGTTTGGTAGCAATTAGAGTCATTTAGACATTTGTGTATTATAGTAATTGTACAGTGTTATTTACTGGCTAGTCTGTTTAGTCACTGAAAGACATACATTTTCTAACGTGATAGATTTCTCCACATACCAAAATATTTCGATGTTGTAGTCATCGCCCAATATCGACCTCAACGCATGAACTCGACTTTCATCAATTAATCTCCGTGCTTTTAGTCCAACCTCTTCTCTCTGTTGATTATTAAACCCAAATGCATCTATTTCGTCACTATGTTTTTTATCAACAGCCCATGACACCAATTTTTTGATTACTTTAAATGACTGGACTGTGGTGAACCCCTGACTATGCAAGTACTCTCTTGATTGTGGCAATAATTGATCTAATGAACACGCATGACGACAACACATAGCTATCAATACTCCACCAAAATTATCATTTTTCAAAACTGAGGAGTTTAGTATCAGCTTCAACGTGAGATCGGTGGCTGCCCCACACAAGTGTTTCGAAATGCCCACCACTTTGTCAATCTCTAAATCTGTAAGAAAATTATCCAACTTCAAATCTTTGATATCAATTTTGCTTCTTTTAATCTGTGGTTTAAGTGTTGTATTCTCTGCATCCAGCACTATTTTGCTGTCGGCTTTATATCTGTTTTTGCCTCTATCAATTAATCCAAACCCATATGTCGAAGAACTGGTGGGCTCGTCTTGTTTTAGTACACATTGATTCAAATATCTCAGAAGTTCACCTTTTCCTGCTCCAAATTCCAAATAGAAGAATCTTCTGCCGAGTAGTCCCATTTTGTCCAAATTTGCAATAATCGAGTTTTGTTGAATAGGATGTTTTTGATTGGTTTTTTCATCTAACCTGGTCTGTAATCCCTCGTGATGATGGATTTTGAATTTGAGAGGTTCAAATTCTATATTTTGTAAAACATCAATGTACTTTTTCGTCAAGGTTTCCAGCTCTGACTCTTCTTCAAGTGAAAATTTTGCATCTCCTTGCAAATCACTATTAAAATCAAGTTCAAATGACGGGTCTATACTTTCTATTGGTCTATCATTGCATTTCTTCATATGTTGTTTCAATTCCCTTTTCCATACTGTGTGATTCTTGCTGAATGGACAGGGTATTCTTTCTTTGTTGGAGTTTTCATCATGGATCATGTGCTCTGAACAATATTTCGCCCCTGCTTTGCGCAACAGTTTACATGTTCTATTTTTCCTTGGAAGCACATATGTACATTTTAGTACTTCGTAATCGAGTTTCCTCTTCTTGACCTCCACTTCAGTCATAGTTTGTTATTAATCAAGAAGTATACATCATCGGTCAAATCGCACACAAAAAAAAAAATTTTGGTATAAAAAGAAAAATATATTTGCATCTTGGAAAATCTCATCGCCTGGAGTCTTCTACTTTACAGTATCCAATAATGAAGTCGAATAACAACCAAATGTGGAAACTAGATTTTTTAGAGTCTAAATTCAATAAAGTGAATCCAAGGTTTCCTCATACTAAAAAATTGTTACTTGCAAGTAATCATAATACTAAACTTTTAAAGAAATTACCAAAATCACCTGAAGATGCCGAATTAGAAATTAATACTATAAAATCCGATATCTTTCAAAAGAAATACCATTCAGCATATTCGAAATTATTTAAGGAAATAAGCAAAATGTCTATCCCCGTGGAAAATGAAAATTTTGTGAATCAGTTGATAACGTCCAAATTGATTAAATTGATTCAGTCAACCATATTGAATTCTAAAGAATTGAAATCCAACCCACCTGCATATATTGGATCAGAACTCAAGGATATAGTGGTTGATAAAAAAAATGATTTGAACCCTTCAAAGTTTTATATTGTGTATTGTCAAAATGATAAAGATGTGAATAAATTTGTTGCTAGTCTTTGGAACAATAAAAATGTTAAAAAGATTTTGGATGAGATTGAATGGTCTTTTAGAATTGTACGTGGAGATTTGAGTAAGCAAGAGAAGGAAGCACGAAGTAAAGTTACCGGCAAGAATGTGGAGGATGATGACCTTGAGCAAGGCGAAGAGAACGAAATAGACAATGAAGATGAAGAAGATGAAGAAGAAGAAAACGAGGAAGAATCGTTAAGTGATGATGAAGATCTAGAAGGTTCTGATCTAGAAAAAGCCTATGAAAATTTTGCGGTGTACGATAATCTTGTCGACGATGCTGATGAAGATGAAGATCAACAGCCAGACTTGGACCCGAATATTAATTATAATGAAATAACAGATGAAGAGCCTTCGGAAGTTGATGAAAATGAAGAAGAAGAAGAAGAAGACGATGATGAGAGCAGTTCTGATGATTTTTTTGAAGAGGAACCACCTACGAAGAAACAGAAAAAGCAACAGAAAGAAAAACCGTTGAACCTTCCTGAACTTGCGTCTGGGTACTTTTCCGGTGGATCTGATGACGAGGATGATGACGATATTGATAATGACAAAGTAGTGAAACAGATAACTACTCAACGTAAAAACAGAAGAGGTCAAAGAGCAAGACAGTTGATATGGGCTAAAAAATATGGTAAGGAAGCCAAACACGTGAAAAAGGACCAAGAAAGGATTGCTAGTGAAAGACAACAGAGACAAATGGAATTCGAAGAAAGACAGCGTAAGCGTGAATTGAAAGCTAAACTATTGGCAGAGAAACAACAAACCGGTGCCAATGCATTGCCTCTAGGAGAACGAAAATCAACAAATTCAGGAACACCCCCACCACCACCAACTGTATCTTCTACAGCGGAAAAGGCTATGCATCCATCATGGGAAGCCAAGAGATTAGAAAAAGAGAAACTAAAGAATATAAAATTCCAAGGTAAAAAGGTTGTATTTGATTAGACTAAATATCCTCTCTCTCTCTCTATAATAAGTCATAATTTATTTTAAAATCTGCACGTATTTCATCTTCTGTAATTGGTTCACACCATGCTTCACCCCTAACAAGAAAGTTGTAATGACACTTCTCTGGCTCGCTGACAGACATCAATTCAGGACCTTTACCACATTCAAATTCAACTGTTGCAGACCTATGTGGGCCATTCCAACATTTGGCACCTCTGTCAAAATAAACTATGCCATTTTCGTATTTTTTGAAACTGCCAATCAAAACATCACCTTGTACTATTCTATCTAAAAGATTGATTATATAGGTATACCCACCCAAATTCTTGGTGATTGTGGTCGACCCGTAGGCTCTTAATATGTCGTTTGGTCCATAGTCGTAGTTCAAGTTCTTCTTTATTTCTTCAATTTTCGATTCAAGCTTGCTTATTTCTTTTTCTTGTATGTCAATTTGATGAGATAATTCATCGTCCGACAAGTTGGATATGACTTGTAGTTTTGGTTCTGTTAAGAACGTATTGGTGAATAATTGAAAATAATGATGGAACATGTTTCCAATAGTTGGTTTAAAAACGACATTGTCGCCATTATGGCTAAGGCTCTTGGCCTTTTCTGCCAATTGTTTGAGGACGTTGTTGGTTTCCTTGATGTCTTGCATAACCTCCTCTTCTTTATTTGAAATATACTCTTGATACTTGTGAATTGATTCTTTTACTGCTGGATCATTAAAGTTTGGATTATATTCATTTGATAATTTTTCCAAAAGCTTTTCCAATGATTGAATGCTCAGTTCTTGTTTCAAAATGTCCCTTTTATGATTGTCTAACCTGATGACCAAATCGGTAATATGTTCTCCCAATGCATCAAATACAGAAATGTCTTGCTCGTTTTTACTTTCCAATTCCAATTCTAACAGTTTTAAATGTGATTTCTTCAGAGGCAACAGGGATTCCAATTTTTTCAATTCGTTCACTAGTTGTTTTCTTTTTTGTTGAGCAAATTCAATAATTGATTGTTTCTTTTTCAATGCAATTTCAATAAATTTTTCAACTTCTTCTTTGTATTCTTCGTATTGTCTATGTATTTCTTCACATTTGCTCTCACAGAGACCCAATTCGTCAGATCCGTCACAACAAAATTCGTAATCACATACCCCATCATTTACTTTGAATTGATCGATATAATTCGGAAAGTGTCCCTTATTGGCACAATAAAATTTAAAAGGAGGGTTGGCACAGGCATTAGTACCTGGTTCATCTGATCCATCGGGGCAGTCACAAAAATCATCATTAATCTGATCGTATGTGAGTTTGATAGATGAATCGTTCAAACAATGCCAGTATTGTTTTCCATTTTCAGTAAATGGTTGGTAGAGCTCCTCGTTGTCCGGGCTGACTCCTCTTATGTCACCCAAAACTGTTGTAACTATTGAGGCTATGATATATAACTGTTGAAGCATAATTGGATATGGTTTTGCCTAAAAAAAGAATGGGATTTTTCAAGGCTGTACAAAAATTCTGTGTGTTTATTTTTCCGTCCCAAACGTTTGGAAAACTCCTGCCGTCCTCCTCGCCCTATATATTTGTATGTTTTGCTATTAGGGGTAATGTCAGATCAGTTATCAGTAACTAGATTCAAAAGACATGTTCGACCGTTGTTATCTAAAATACATGTTTTGAACGATTTATATTCCAAAAACCCCCTGTTGTTTGACTTTGATATCAGCAAAATCAATACACAACAAAATGTCAAACCACTACAAACACCCCATTTTCACACCAAGAAGAAAATTAAACTTGAAGAAATAGAACCAGACTTTCACAATCCACAAACCCCAGATGAGAGACTTGAATCGCTACGGCAATATATATCTCCCGAATTGTTAAAAGCGTATAAAGAGTTATTCTTGATTACTAAGCAAATACTACTTTCATTGATGAAGAGTAGTGATGTATGGACATTGTCTCGCAAGTGTGCATTTGAAATAGGCAAAGAAATGGCAGAATCATCAAGAACCACATATTATCGACTAAACAATGTCTATTTGTTTGATCCAGATCTAGTCCATCCAAGCATTAAAGAGCTATATGAAGAATTGTATGAAGATATTGAAGATTGGATAGATATGGAGCCAAAACTAATAATGGTCAATTATAAACGGCAGATGCTAATGGGGTACATAATTCAATTGATAGTGATACATTCTCAAACTTCCTTGTACATGTTTGTACCTATACTAATGCATTGGTTGCAAGAAAGATCATACTTTCAACAATTGGGACATTACCTTGCTAATGAGTTTTTCCTGTTCCCTGATAAGTCAACGACAAATATTGAAGAGCTTAATGGGTT
>JAKTVG010000432.1:0-34699 GCA_030557085.1 Candida gigantensis
GTGATATCTTCACCTTTTGATTCAGTTGCTTGTTGTATAACTTGATCCAATATCCAACCTCTTGGTAAAAATTTCGGATTATAATCAGCAGCTACAACAGGATGAGGAGTGGTTGTCTTGGCGGATTTCTCTAACAATTCATGATAAAGTTTCAACCATTCACTTATATCTCTAATCAAATCATCTTTATGCTGTCTATATTTATTGATATCATAATCAGCCAAGAATTCTTTTTCTGCAATTTTTGCATAATCTTTAGATTCAAAATTCAAATTTTGTAAAGTTAAAAAGAATAAATTGAAATCAGTTTGAATCTTATATAATACATCCAACATGGGTACAATCACATCTTTATTTTGAATATCTGGTTGACGAACATCTATCAATTCATGAGATAATCCTAATCGATTATAAAAAACTTCAACATATTTCTTAGTGAATGCATATTGATAAATTTCACCACCAGTTTCAATTATTTTAGTTGCTCGTTTAATTATAGAATTTTCCCATTCTTCTTTAATACCTTGTTTAAAATCAGGACTATTAAGTAAATCTTTACCAGCACCTATTAATTCAGCCAAATCCTCACCTAGTCTTGTCAAATTCCACCAAATTGCAGTAGGAACATTTCGATATCCATATCTACCTTCATGATCTTCAGAATTTGGTGTATAATTAGGATCATATTTATCCATAATTGAAAATGGGCCGAAATCAATAGTTAATCCCAAGATTGAAGTATTATCGGTATTCAACACACCATTTAAAAATCCATAACATTGACAAATGGCAGTTGTTTCTGCATTTCTTATAATTGTTTCATAATACATCTTATCATAATCTGTCAATTCATCAAGACCAAGACCATTGGATGTAGATCCAAAAAAATCAGGAGCTACTTTAATCAATTTTTCAAAATTTTGAAATTTAACCCCATTAATTGTAAATAATTCATTAATTACATAATCGGAAATATCTCTTATCCCTTCACGATCACCTCTCCATCGATATAAATCAAATGTTCCTAATCTAACCCAACTTTCAGCAAATCTAGCAACAATAGCACATCGTTCAACACCATGTCTTTGAGCAAACGTACTTGGTAAATACGTCAATGAAAGTGCTCTTGTAGTTGGGACTCCAATAGCATGTAAATGTTCAGATATGATATATTCTCGAATTGAAGATCGTAATACCGCTTTACCATCAGCAAATCTAGAATATGGAGTCATTCCAGCACCTTTTAATTGAATTTCAAATTTCGAACGATTTTCAACATCATCCGCCAAAGGTTTATCAACTTCAAATAAATTGACTACTCTACCATCACCCAATTGTCCGGCAAATTGACCAAATTGCCAACCTGCATAAGCTTGTGAATAAGGCATAGGGAAATTTTCCTTATTGAATGTGATTTTATCTTCATAAAATTCTCCACTTACAATCAGTTGGAAAATAGGGTCATCCATCTCTTCTAAACTTATACCTAAATCATGCATTGCCTTAGGATTGGCAATCATAAACTTATAATCATCTCTAGGTGTAGGTAAAACCCATGTGAATCCACCACTGACTAGATTTCTGGGGGTATTTGTAACCTTATCTATATTCTCTAAAGCTGCTTCTATTGTAGGGACTCGTTTATCAGGTTTTATATATTTGGTAAATGTGGAAGTTTTGGGAAGATCAATTAATTTTTTCGAAGTATGTGCCATTCTTGTAATTGTTTTACTTGTGGATTTAAACATGAATTTGTAAAAAAGGGAAAGGTTTTTGTAAGATGTATAAAAAAAAAAGAAAAACGTTTTTCCGAAAAGTTGCGGAGAGAGCATTGATTGATTATTAATAAGGGGAACAAGAAATTGTTGCTGCTTAATTTTAGTCACGTGACCATATCACTGTTTATATCTATATTTTCTACTCTAATAAATTATAAGTGTAATCTATAATATCTTTCACTGGCAACTCATCCAATTCAAGACCAGTCCATATCGAAATCTGAGCAAAACCTTGATATATCATAGCTTCAACACCACTAATGACTTTCCAATTGTTCCTTTGAAAATGTTTGTACAATCTAGTGTATTCCAGAGGATGATAACACATTTCCAAGACTATGCCAACTTTAGGGGTTTGGATTATAACTTCCAATGTTTCTCTTGCGATCTTTTCCAATTCAGTGACGGGATCAAAATCAGGTACTGTAAGAACGACTAAATTGGGGATCACATCGAGTTTCGAAGCTTGGGCAGAAGTCTCTAGATGGATAAGTTCCCCCTTGAACCCATTAGATTTCATGGACCAGATGATATCTTCAACTTCTTCTTTGAATCTATTTATAATATAAATCTTATCGCATCCCAAGTATTCATGTAATGCAAAAATAGCAGAACGACAAGCACCACCACCACCATAGACTAAACCTACATTATCACTTGTTTCCAAACCTTCTACATTTTTCAAAAATGCATCACGAACCCCAATAGTGTCTGTATTTGTCCCAACAAAGATTTTCCGACCAGTCTTAACTTCATATTTGATATAAATTGTGTTCATGGCCCCAACAATTTTGGCAATCTTGTCAACTTGATCAACATGTTTCATCATGGTTACTTTATTAGGCATGGTCACTGCACAGCCAGCACAATTGTCACTATGTAAAAATTTCATACATTGATCCACGTCATCACTATCTAAAAGTTCATATTTCCAATTGATTTTAAGTTTTTCATATGTGTGGTTTTGGAAAAATGGAGCTTTTGAATGTTGAATGGATTTACCAAATAATTTAATTTGTAGATTTTGATTTCTCTTTTTGATAAAGTCTGAATGTATAGAATTGTTTGTCATTGTTCGATGGCCTGAAGATATTGGGAGGGAAGGAAAGAGAAATGGGGCGAAGGAAGGAAAAAAAATAGTTGGGTTCTATTTCTCCGATGATGAATGTCCGAGGACGTGTTTTGTGTAAGTTCATTCCTTGTTATCGTCTGCAAAATTATTCCACCACATATTGTGAAAGGGTCGACAATCATTCATTATTTATCTTGCATTACACAACAGATCCATTGTATTGACAAATAAGGGTTCTTTTGTTGTTGTTATTGGTTAGTGTACAAGCATTGCTAGTGTTGAAACTTTTCAACCTACTAACAATGTTGCTGTCAACGAGGCTGTTCCCCCCTTCTGTCTAATCGTATTTTCCCTATAAGAATACATACTATTATTTATCAATATTGGACATTTGAAGAATAGCTCATACTTAATCTTTTGATTGAGATTTATGATTGACTAGTAGTAGCCAGCATCCAAAACTTTAAACGGCAGAATCAGAAAAGGTAAAATCTCTGGGCATTGAGTAAAAATAGAAAATAAAAAATTGAACGCAGGACAGAAAAAAAATAAATAATTTGACATACCTTTTCTAATTCACGAATACTTGATCCAACTTATCTTCCAATGATTTCCAAACAAAAAATCAGAGTATTAATTGGGATTCTATTGGTAATACTCGCTTACCATTTTATCATCTCATCGAATGTTAGACGACAGGACTTAGCCAGTGTACTAGACTTTACTTCATCAGATAAATCAACTTCAAGTAAAGCACGTCCAGTAACTGATGGTATTTCCAACAATAGGCTCGATAACCCTCCAAATGAAGAGATTGCTCAAGCGGAACCACAAAACGAAGTACAAGTTGTAAACGGCGGAGGTGATGGATCAAAAGATAGTACTATCAAACAAGACGGGAAGAAGACTGATTCTAAATCTGCAACCAAAAATAAAAAAATTACCGATTATACTATATTTTTTGATAAATTGGAGGATTTTGCAATGAAAGAACCATCAATCAAAGGTCAATACAAGGCCGAAGCTGCAAAAGAAGTGTTTTCTGTTGACAAATCCTTTTTCTTTGGAAAGGACTATTTGCAGAATATATTGGATATCCCACAAAGAACTTTTAACGAGTTGAAAGATAGTCATACAAGATTTGTTTCTGAACGTATCCCACAATTACTTAAACAGGTGAAGACATTTGGGAACTTGTTACCATCTGACAAAGAGTGGGAATCATATAAAGGCTCTTCCGGATATATTCTTGTTGGTGGTGGAAGGTACACTTGGTTATCATTCTTGGTTATTAAGCAACTCAGGGCCACTGGTGCAAAGTTACCTATTGAATTATTTATTGCTACTCAGGATGATTATGACAAAGAATTTTGTGAAAATGTTTTACCAAGATACAATGCAAGGTGTAATGTATTTGATTCAAGTTTGGCCAGTGATTTGAAAAAACGTTTTGATATTGGTGGATATCAATATAAAATGTTGGCTTTATTAAGTTCCAAATTTGAAAATGTCTTGTATTTGGATTCAGATAATTTCCCAACTAGAAATGTCGATTATTTGTTTGAAAGCAAATTATACAAAGAAAATCAATTGATCTTGTGGCCAGATGCATGGGCTAGAACCACTAATCCTCAATTTTACGATATTGCTGGTGTCACCGTGAAAGAAAACAAATTAAGATACTCAAATTACGATATAGAAAAAGCTGGAGGAAAAGAGAAATTGAAACCATTATCAGAATACACTTTTGATGATTCTTGGTACCATGATTTTGAAGGAACACTTCCTGATCCAACTTCAGAAACAGGTATGTTTATGGTTAACAAGAGTAGTCATTTGAAAACTTTATTACTTTGCTTGTATTATAATGTTTTCGGACCAAACTATTATTACCCATTACATACCCAAGGCTCAGCTGGTGAAGGTGATAAGGAAACATTTATTGCTGCTGCACATGTCATGAAGGAACCTTGGCACCAATGTGCTCGTCAATTCCAATGGACTGGGTATGTTTCGAAGGCCGAGGACAAGTTTGTCTCTAAAGCATTAGCACATTATGATCCAGTGGGAGCCCTGGATCCATCAGTAGGTGGTGATGATGTCGATATTATTTTCATGCACCTTTCATATCCTAAATTTTATCCAAACTGGTTAGTTGATAACCATGATCTTGTCTATGCTGAATCCGGTGAACACATTAGAATGTACGGTTCAATTAATAAAAATGTTGGGTATGATTTTGATTTGAGAGTGTTGCAATTTTTCACAGAAGGATTATGCCCAAACTACTACGATTCAGAAACGGGTGAACCAATTGAAAGTATCCCTGATCTTAGTTTTGGAAAAGATTATATGGGTAATCATTTGGATTACGTGAAAGATGAAGAACAAAATAATATCAACAGGTGTAAGGACGTGTTTATTCCACATTTGAAATGGTTGAAAGAAACGGACGAGACTAGTCGAGTTGTTGCATAGGCAAGGATCATTGTTTTCTAAAAGGACTCATTGCATATGTTTGTTTTGGCTATTATATATGTGCTATCGCATCTAGACCAAATATTCTATGATACATTACTTACTAAGGTGTAGATCAATTCGGAAATGCTGAATTGATATTTGTAAGCATTTCCGGACCCCATTAGTCATAAAGTACTGTTTTGTACTGACAAGCCCCTCACGGGCCGGAGAACTCTCTAAGTATCCGAATACTACCCGCAATATCAATTGTAGCAGCCACCCAGCAAAAAAAAAATAGAAGCCGAAAAATTATAGTCATCAACTTGTACTAAATCCCGGCCCTTATTTTTATTTAGCAAACATTGAAATGATTATTTAAACCAAACAGTATTTATCTTTTCCTTTAATAGACTCTTTTTTTTTATATCCATTTATTTATTTATCTATTTATTCATAACATTTAGGGAACCCAATGTCAGATTCTGGTGATTTTAATACAGTGACAGAGTTGAATCCAGAAGATGTGCTCCATCTACAAAAAGAAGACTCGAGAGTATCAGTTTCCACTATATCTCATCTACCGGAGCCAAATTATCAAGATATATCAGTATTCAGAGAGATTTTGTTCATGTCATTTATGTGTTTGTCACAATTGTTAACCCAAGCAGCCGTGGCACAAACAATGAACACACAATTGCATATTGCTGATACGTTCAACGTTGAAGATAAACCAGGTGAAATATCTTGGTTTGCGGCTAGTTTTTCCATGACTGTTGGTACTTTCATTTTAATTTCTGGTAGATTGGGTGATTTATACGGATATAAACGATTATATATCATTGGATATTTATGGTTTGGAGTGTTTTCATTAATGTGTGGTTTTTCGGGATTAACTAAATCAAATATCTTTTTCACTACAATGAGGGGATTACAAGGTATGGGACCAGCTATAATGATGCCCAACACACAAGCATTAATTGGATCATACTACCCAGAATCATTCAAGAAAAATCTATGCATGGCATTATTTGGAGCAGTTGCACCTAATGGATTCATCGTTGGTGCTTTATTCAGTGGGGTATTTGCTGATCTTGTTGAATGGCAATGGACCTTTTGGGTGTGTGGAATGTTTAGTATCGTGCTGGCTGGATTAGCATTTTTCATCATTCCTGCCAAAATCGGAATTAAATCAAGTGGGACATTTGATTATTGGGGGTCTCTTTTTGGAGTTTCTGGATTGGTTTTAATCAATTTTGCATTCAATCAAGGTCCAAATATTGGATGGGATCAACCTTATGTTTATGTATTACTCATTGTTGGGTTCATTTGTATTGGTGTATTCTATTTCGTTGAGAAAAAAGTGGAAGATCCATTAGTTCCTAGTGAAGTTTTACATGGAGAAACTGGATTTATTCTAGGATGTATTGCTGCAGGGTGGTCTTGTTTTGGTGTTTGGTTGTACTATTTATTCAGATGGTCACTTTTAGTGGATAAGGACAATTCAATAATGTCCGCGGTGAAGAATATCCCCTGTGGACCCGTTGGTGTACTTGCTGCAGTTGGAACAGCAATTTTATTGACAAAGATTCCTTCAGCGGTAGTGATGTTCCTTTCCATGTTTGCATTTCTTATAGGTAGTATCTTGATGGGCACTCGACCAGTTGGACAGATTTATTGGGCACAAAAGTTTGTTAGTTTGCTTATTCAACCAGTTGGTATGGATATGTCATTCCCTGCTGGATGTATCTTGTTAAGTTCATCTTTACCCAGAAGACAACAAGGAATCGCTGGATCTTTGGTCTCAACATTCGTTAACTATTCTATTTCTATTGGTTTGGGGTTTGCAGGGACGGTTGAATATTATACTACCAAGAATAAACCACAGAATTTGGAAACAACTATACTTGGGATGCGTAATGCATTTTATATGGGTATGGGATTAGCCGGTTTCGGAGTCGTGCTTTCAGCTATATTTATGTTTATGCAGTTCACTAACAGAAGAAAACAACTCAAAGAGAAAGACTTTGATCCAAATGAGAAATTAGAAAGTTTCTAATTAAAGGAATTTTTTAGGTCCTCTGTAGTTTAAGTATACGTTGATAGTTAAAATAATACTAAGTAATAATAAAGTAATAATGTGTGGCGGCGAGTGGTCGCGCTTAAGAGAGTCAAGATTTTGAATGTTCCTCCTTGATTTGCTTACAAATATATTTTTTCAATGCTTGATATCTATTTTTTTTAACCACCTATATTTATCAAACATGTCCACCCAAGTATTGAAGAACCCATTATCGAAATCACTTAAGATTGCACTCATTCAATTGAAGGCAGGAGCGGACAAAGCTGCGAATTTGACAAAAGTGACAAAGTTTATTGATGATGCCGTGAGTAAATCCCCAGACGTCAATTTGGTAATGTTACCAGAATGTTTCAATTCCCCATATGCCGTAGACCAATTTAGAAATTATGCAGAAGATATCCCACAGGGAGAAACCACTCAATTGTTATCAAAATTGGCGAAGAAGTACAACATATTCATTATTGGAGGATCAATCCCTGAAAAAGGTGAGGACGATAAGATTTATAACACATCGTTAACATTCGACCCAAAAGGTGAGATTATTGCGAAGCATCGTAAAGCACATTTATTTGACATTGATATTCCTAATGGCATCACATTTCAAGAATCATTGACTTTGACAGGAGGTGATAAGGCTACTGTTTTTAAATTAGGCGAGTATGGAAATGTAGGGTTGGGGATTTGTTATGATATCAGATTTCCGGAATTAGCATCAATTGCATCTCGTCATCCATATAATTCATTTGCCATGTTTTACCCCGGTGCATTCAATACAACTACTGGTCCTTTGCATTGGCATTTGTTAGCTCGTGCTCGTGCCGTTGATAATGAAACCTTTGTGGTTTTGTGTTCCCCCGCTAGAGATGTAGAAGGTGGTGGTTATCAAGCGTATGGTCATTCTTTAGTTGCAGATCCACTTGGTAACATCATTGCTGAAGCTGGCGAAGGTGAAGAGATCTTATATGCCGAATTGGATCCGACGTTATTGCCCAAGGCAAGAGAAGGTATCCCGGTCCACTACCAAAGACGATTTGATATCTATGGTGATTTTGTTGGAGAGGGTAAAGCCAAAGTCAGCGATAAATAGAGTTAAAAGCGATAGAATATATATGTGTGTACTTTATAAATATCTATACTTCGTCTTCTTTCCTTTCTACAAATTCCGATAATATATCCATAAACTCTTTTGGTTTTTCACTGATAATCCAATGTCCACTTTTAATGTCCCTGAGTTCGAAATCTGGGAAAAATTTGGCAATTTCTGGTATAACGTCGTCGGGAATATAACTTGATTCTGTACCTCTGATAAATAATGCTGGTCCTGTCCATCGTGAAATATTCAGATCATATGGCCAACTGGCAATAATTCCCTTACTAATAGCATTCCCCACAATATCTAAAGGAATCTTAGAAGTTATATGTTCGTGTCTTTTGCCTCTTTTCAAATTAGTCAATAAAAATTGTCTAATGTATTGATTAGGTTCAACTTCAGCCAATTTTGCATCAACATCTTTAATATTAGTATATTTATACTTTTCTATCGATAATCGCAATTGATTGACATATTTACTAAACAGAGACCCGGAATTCCCAAATGCAATTGGTGCATTATCAACTGAACAAATAAATTTCGGTAGATCTGGTCTTCTTAAAGCCAAAGCCATCACTGTTTTCGCTCCCATTGAATGTCCAACCAAAATAGGTTTTGCAAATTCAGGAAATTTTTGCGTCTCAATCCAATTTTCAACATCTGCTGCAAAACTAGGATAATCTAAACGAGGATGATGGGGACTAGTTCCGAAATTTCTTAAATCAAGACAATAAACATCACGATCTAATCTTGAACTCAATTCTTTTGCAACTGTTCTAGTATTTGTACGTGATCCAAATAATCCATGAAGAAAAATCAATGGAGATTTAAATAATACTGGTTCCTGTTCTGGTGAATATTTATCATATGCTAAATCGACCGTTTCTATGGATCCATCAACAGCTAATGAATCTCCTAGATATGATGAATCTGTGTGAATCCCAGCACGTAAATGTATTGCAGATAATCTAAATGGTCTGGAAAAGCCACTAGATACTACTCTGAACATGATCTATATAACTTCTTGATTATTCTATGGTGGTACCAGTGACAATTTTTTCATTGGTACTGGGTTTGTATAGGTTTTTTTCCCCTAAACAAAAAATAGTGGGCCAGATTGCGAATTTGCTGGGCTGTTTGTCGGGCACTTGGGCCACCATCACCCATAGTAACAGAAGAAAGTCGAAGTAGTAATGAATAATCTTCTGAATCACTCTAGGAATGAATTTTAAAGTATAAGAATTTAAATTTCTTTCGTAAGGATCGATCGTACGACATATTGCTATTTCATTATAAGTAATATTCTATACACAGCAACAAAGAAAATATTCTACAATCTAATAGGAAAAGGAGGACATCTCTTACACGGCTATGGCAAATCACAGATTTCCATATCCTTTGCGTTACTTTTAATATCAATCGAGCACAATTTCTTAATATCTTGCAAATTAGTCTTGTGAATCTTTCTCAATTTAAAATTACCTCTTATTTTAAGCTCAGTCAAACTTACTGGAAATGTCACATCAGATATTTCCTCCAAGTACTCGTTCCAAACTAATATGAGAGTAGTTAACCCACTTGGAAAAGTCACATCACATATCTTGTCCAACGAAGAATCCCTTACCGACAATTCTTTCAAATTAGGAGTCAAAATGGAACTGATGGACCACTCATCGGCAAAAGTGATCCTACCGAGCTTTAAAATTGTCAAATTTGGTGGTGGTTGCCAAGTATCAATTCTAGAAGGCGCTTCCACCGTTAACACTTTCAAGCTCCCGGGAAAGTAAAGTTTATCAAAATTTATTTCTGGCATCCCTACCTTTTCAAACTTTTCCTCTTCCAGATCTGTCACGTATATAAACAGATGCAAATTCGTTAATTTATTCGAAATTTCTTCATTGTTGAATAATTCAAACGGAAAGTAAAAACTCGATAACTCGACTGTTTCTAATTTGGTACATTTACTCAAGTCGGCTAGTTCCAAAATCTCGTGCTGCTGCTCTACCATACAGAGACATAAATGCTTGATTCCTTCTGGAAACTCATAATCTATCGAACCGTCCCACCAGATATTAGTTATCTTCAAGACCTCTAGGTTGACCATCTCCTTGACAGCAGGTGCAATCTCATCTGGATCTACGTCCAGTTCAAATATCGCCTTTAACACTTTCAAATTTTGCAAGTTGGAAAGTGTCAAACCTTGTAAATCGCGGGTACTGTACTCACAAAACTGATCGATTTCGAGGGTTTCAACAGTGGATGGAACAATTTCAAAAATTTCACAGTCTGTACATTGTACCCACAATTCTTTCAAGTATGGAAGCTTGTTTAAATTGGGTATCGGGATGTAGTAACCAAAACCAAGGTACTCTAAAGATTTGGGTAATAATTTGTCAAGCTCGTCAACACTAATTTTATTTACCTCAGCAGACTCTTTCCTACCACATATAGATAATGTTACAATTTCAAGCTTCGGAGCAACATCTCTCAAAAAGTCGGAAATATCATATATGTCGAACAAATCACGAAGGTGAACTGCTTTTACCCGTTTCAAGAACTCTGAGTATTCAACATACAACAAGTTTAACATTTCCTCTTCGCTTAAAGGTATATCTGTTGGGTTCAGTTGATTATTGTTATTCTTGTAAATTAAGGGTCCCAAACAAATATTTAAATCGGCTGGATAAGTGTCCAAACGTTTGTAAAATTGCACCAAGTCATCCATTTTTTCGAAAATGAGGGAACACCTGGAGTCATAGCTACTATTATCATGACTGGTCAAAGCAACTTTTAAAGTACGAACTAAAGGTACAAGAACCAGTGCCATTGGCTTTAATTCCGCCAATAAGGGATATGTGTGTACTGAAATATGCGAAAACACGATAGCAATGAGTTCTGCTGGAAGATTGCATAAATTTAGCCAAAATGAGGGAGTTTCAACGAACATTTGTATTGAGTGGTCTTAGAAAATCAACAGGTGAAAGTCTATGTCTGGAATTCTTAGGTTCTTAATTATGATTTCGATTGAGTGATATGATACCAAGTTTGAAAATTGTTGATGATATTCTTGATTTGTTTGCAAATAAAAAGAGTTGTTGAAATCTAGATATTGTAAATAAAATTAAGTTCTAGATATAATACTGAAACTCGAGCTATATTTATAGCCGAAAAATGAGTACAGCATGAAAAGTGTATAATGTATGCAATTGGAATGTAGAGAAGTTCGAGGTTGCGAGAAACAAATTCCCTATATTCTAGTGCGAAATGAATGACATCAATTGTTGCGAATATTAAGGTACAGAATTTTGTTTCTGTTGCTTGATAATAAGAAAATTCATCTACGTGATCATAAATTATGCAAACCTGAGAATTCATACCAGAGGTGCTTAACGATTGTATTAAGCTTACTTTGAATCATTGTAAGTGCCTTTGTATGAAAGTTCTCCGAAAAAGCATCAAATGTGTGTAAACCTCTTTCTTTGGATCGGTATTGTATATTGTTTTATTCATTATATCTAATGTTCCTTTCTATACACTGCAACAAAGAAAATTTTCTACAATATAATAAGAAAAGGAGACGATCTTTTACATGGCTATGGCACATCATATACTTCCATAACCTTTTCATTTCCTTTAATATCAATCGAGCACAGTTCCTTAATATCATGCAAATTAGTCCTGTGAATCCTTTTTAAGTTACGATTACCTCCTATTTCAAGCTTAGTCAAACCTACTGGAAATGTCACATCAGATATTTCCTCCAAGTACTCGTTCCAAACTAATATGAGAGTAGTTAACCCACTTGGAAAAATCACATCACATATCTTGTCCAACGAAGAATCTCTTACCGTCAATTCTTTCAAATTAGGAGTCAAAATGGAAGCGATGGACCATTCATCGCCAAAAGTAACAAAACGGAGATCTAAAATTGTCAAATTTGGTGGTGGTTGCCATGTATCAATTTTAGAAGGAGCTTGTACCTTTAATTCCTTCAAGCTCTCTGGAAAGTAAAATTTATCGAAATTTATTTCTGGCATGCCTACCTTTTCAAGCTCTTCCTCTCCCAGACCGGTCTCGTATATAAACAGACTCAAATTCGTTAATTTATTAGAAATTTCTTCATTGTTAAATAATTCAAACGGAAAGTAAAAACCGGACAACTCGACTATTTCTAATTTTGAACATCTACTTAAGTCCCCAAATTTAAAAATCTCGAACTTCTGCTCTGCCATACGGAGACACAAATGCTTTATTCCTTCGGGAAACTCAAAATCTACCGAAAAGTCACAGTAAATATCAGTTATCTTAAAGACCTCTAGGTTGTGCATCACCTTGACAGCAGGTGCAATGGCAACTGGTTCTGCGTCAAGGTCAAATATCGCTTTTAACACTTTCAAATTTTTCAAGTTGGAGAGTGTCAAACCTTGTAAATAGCGGATATTGTACTCACGAAACTGTACGATTTCAAGGGTTTCAACAGTGGATGGAACAAGTTCAAAAATTTTGCAGTCTGTACATTGTATCCGCAATTTTTTCAAGTATGGAAGATTGTTTAAATTGGGTATTGGCACATGGTAACCAAAACGAACGTACTCTAAAGATTTGGGCAATAATTTGTCAAGCTCGTCAACACTAATTTTATTCCCCTTGGTAGAGTCCGTCCTACCAGTTATAGATAATGTTACAATTTGAAGCTTCGAAGCAGCATCTCTCAAAAAATCGGAAATATCATAAATGTCGAACACATCCCGAAGATGAAGTGCTTTTACCCGTTGCAAGAACTCTGCGTATTCAACATACAACAAGTTTAACATTTCCTCTTCGCTTAAAGGTATATCTGTTGGGTTCAGTTGATTATTGTTATTCTTGTAAATTAAGGGTCCCAAACAAATATTTAAATCGGCTGGATAAGTGTCCAAACGTTTGTAAAATTGCACCAAGTCATCCATTTTTTCGAAAATGAGGGAACACCTGGAGTCATAGCTACTATTATCATGACTGGTCAAAGCAACTTTTAAGGTACGAACAAATGGTAAAAGAACCGGTGCCATTGGCTTTAATTCCGCCAACAAGGGATATTCGTATACTGAAATATGCGAAAACACCATAGCAACGAGTTCTCCTGGGAGATTGCATAAGTTTAGCCAAAATGAGGGAGTTTCAACGGACATTTGGATTGATTGGTTTTCAAAAAAGTTAACGAGATTAACACTGTCTTGAATAAATGATATAGATGGTAGTATTCTTGTAAATTTGGGGAAAAAACAGATTGGTTAATTGCAAAGGAAAATAAGTGTTATAACCCAGATTCTGGACGTGCCATTTAGTTTGTAGAAGCATACAGAAACATGGCCTATACTTGTAGCCAAAATCTGGTTATAGTACGAGAAGTATTCAATTGGAATGTATCAAAATTCGTGGTTGTGCGTAATTCTTATATTTAGATTCGACTTGAACTTTCCAAAAGTTACACAGGAAATATAAATGACAGCAATTGTTGCGAATATTGTATTAATGTACAGTGTTTTCTTTTTTTTGCTTTGATACCATTCACGTGATTACGAAGTATACACACCTTAGAATTCATACCCAATGAGTAAATTTGGTTACGTGGTTTGAACAGTTGTATTAAGCCTACTTTGAACCATTGTATGCTCCTCAGTAGGAAAATTCTCCGAGAAAGCATCAAATGTGTACAAACCTCTTTCTTGGGATCTGTTGCATACAATGTTAGATTTTAGAACCTTCTTCACTTTCTGCTTTATTGCTTTGTATATTATCTCTTTTTTGTCCTCTTTCTATCTATTGATTCTCTATAAAATAGGGTGTTTGCCCTCATCTTTCTACCTTATATTTTGCTATAGTTATTGTATGATTATTCATTCTACAAAGTGGCAACAGAGGGGATATAAATACTTTGTAGGAAGAGCAGTGAATATCAGGTTTGTAGTAACATCACTTTATTGGCTTAATATTTCTCTTGAAGAGAATATGTGTCTTGAACAGCTAGTTCTGCATGAAACTCAGGAGGCTGAAGTATAATTCTTTGTTCCCCCCTCCATATCACGTAAGGGCATGTATCAAATACCAAATAGGAGAGATTTGTAAATTGTCTTAGTTGAAAGTTATAACAAATCATAAATTCTCCAAATTCATTATAACGACTTATCGAAACTAAACTCCCAGGATGTGATGTCGAAAAGTTAACAAATTTTAACGATTTCTTTTGTTGCAGTAATAGTTTTCCATAAAAATTTGGTGGAATATCAGAAAAGGGGTCTTTTGCAAAATCGCTTGAGCCAAACGCTTTCAAAGAATTCGGCCTCAAATTTTGGATAAAATCTTTCCAACCATGTATGCACGATCCAATGAAAACTTCTTCAAGTGATTCAAACTTACTAGCCATTGCACCAGTGATACCAAAACTGAGGTTGTACGGTTCATGTATACATAACTTTTTGACTACTTTCAAGTTCAAACGTTGCAATACAAGTGACCAATCAATTTCAAATGGGACATCAATACAAAGATCTGATATGTTGAATGTATCAAGAGATTCTGGACCAGGGTAATTGCATACAAATGTATGAAGCGGTTGTAGACAAGTCAGATGGTCCTCACGATAATCGTTGTTCCAATGTACTGTCTCATCTCTGTCTTGCTGGATGACGACAGACCTGCAATTGCTATCCATTTCAACCTGACGATGTTGCAGTAACCATAAAGCGGCAGATTTCTCACGCACAAAGTCAAAAGAAATATAACAACCCGGAATATCTTCGGCAACTCTAGCCAAGAAAGGCACCAAGAAGGAATCATCGTACATGCAATGTATTCGATTAATATGCGTTGAGTATTGGGTGACCTTCATCATGCGGCGAAAATTGCAGAATCCCGTAATTGTCCATTTTGTATAAGTTAAAGGGTACCAGTTTTTAGGAATATTAAACTGAAAAGTATCAGGAACTATGTATATGTTTTGCATGAGCTTTATATTACATATGTGTTGAAATGAAGGATGTGTCAACCCGAAATTTATAATATCTATCTGGTTGAGATAATCCAAAATTTCCCCTAATATTTCATCTGGGAGGATAAAAATGCCTCTGGAAAAGTCATTTATTGGCTCCTGTTTGATGGGACCCCGTTTAACGTGTTTAACATCCGAGTACCAGTCTTTGAGAAGACGACGGGTACATCTCATGAGAGTTTTTAATTTTTGACGTTTCATCTTTCTTTTGGATTCATACGTATATGTTATGTATCAATAATCTGACACTATGAGTAATATGTAATGGTACCTTATTATTATAATATAAAAAAATAAAAAATAAATGCAAACGAAGTTCAGTAAAATATTTATCGAGGCAAACCAATGATAGGGGAACGACGAAGTAAACGATAAGAGTGATGGTTTACGTAAGCAAACAACGGGGAAGATTCTGTTGCCACCGATTTTTCCAATCTTTTCACTCAACAGAACAACATGAGTCATTCCGATAAGTCCTCTAATGAAGTATTAATTGTTTGCATTGAAAGGGTTACAAAACACAACTGCAGTATTCTCTATGCAGCCGGGGTACGAACGTACGATGTGGTGAATAATGGAGAACATCTTTTTCCACACCCATAAAATAAACATGTCGAGCTCGATAAGTAATATGCGATACCAACGGCAGTACCAGCAACAGCCTACTACAGAATCTCACCCCATGTATAATGAGAGGCAAGTTGTTTTCAAGTGGGTGCGAAACCAATGCGGGTGTGTGAATTACCTAAGCATTTCAGAATAAGGATTGCTTCGAAGTCGCGTGCAAATGACGCTTCACTGAAATCAGTATATAATAATAGTTCAGTTACTTGTCGCACTTATGTACTTTGGTATAGTCTCAGTTCTTTTTTACGAATACCATCCGTATCTAACGTTACGCTCGAAGTTTAAATCCAAAAATCAGATTCCAAGTATTTACGCAAGTAGTAAAAGGATCTAATTGCACGAATCGAATCAAACAACTCCTTGCTCGTTGTATAAGTCCACAACGTTCTTAGGAGATTTCGCAGATTTTTACCCGGTGTGGATAATGTGAGAAGAGAAGAGGGATAAATAGCTGATGTACTTTGAACTTTATAACACTGGTGGTCACCACAAATTCGAGTGGTTGCACACGCGAACGTTTTTGCCCCACAAATTTGGAAAAGAGAAGAACTCGATGCTGTGAGTGGAGATTCAAATATAGAGCAAAGAAAACTATTGGCCATAAATCGGTATAATGGAAAGACATTTCAAGAGGTGAAAGGTCAAAGAAATTTTTCATCTTTTGAGTTCTGAGGAGATAAAGATCGCTGGTGCATATTCTCAATTTGGCGCTACCATGTGTCCTGATAGGTGTATACCTGTACATAATCACTAAATATAGGTTGCATGAGGAAAAAATATAGTTTCGTCACGTGCACTAAGCTCATCGATACTCTAAATATATCCGAATGCAACTAGCGTAATTTTTTTCAACAAGGGGGTACAGAATTGAAAATTGCTGACTGTTTAATTAATAATCAAAGGTTTGAATGTGTTTAACTTATCTTTTTTCCTTTCTATAACAAAAATCATTGAATATATCATTACAAATGTTATCCAATTCATCTAAAAGACTTCTACAAAAAACAGTCAGTGGTAGATCAGTACTGACAAAACTAATATTTAACTCAGCTAGAGTTCTTAGTACATCATTAAAATCCGAGAAACCACTACAATCAACCAAAGCAAATGGATCAAATCCTGCATTAACATTCCCCTGTCTTGATAAGTTAGAGCGTAAGAACGAACAGTTGTCAAAAGGTGAACTAAACTCGTCCTCAACATCATTAGAATCTGGCCCAGAACCAAGCTATGGAAAAGTAACAACTGGGTTCCACTTGTACAAATCTAAAAAACCAATCTTTTTAGACTATGGAGGACATTTACCAGAATATGAAATTGCATATGAAACATGGGGGAAATTGAATAAAGACAAATCTAATTTGATTTTGGTGCATACTGGATTATCTGCATCACTGCATGCCAAATCACAACCGGAAAATACAAAAGATGGTTGGTGGGAAAATTTCATAGGTCCTGGGAAATACATTGACACAGACAAATACTTTGTTGTATGTACAAATGTTTTAGGAGGATGTTATGGATCAACAGGTCCTTCCTCGGTCGACCCAGCAAACAATGAACAATATGCCACTCGGTTCCCAATACTTAGTGTCAATGACATGGTCCGTGCTCAACGTGAGTTGGTAAGAGACGAATTTGGTGTTTCTAAAATTCATGCATCTGTTGGAGCTTCAATGGGAGGAATGCAATCATTAGCATATGGTTGGGAATTCCCAGACGAAGTTGAAAAAATCATCTCCATTAGTGGTTGTGCCAGATCCCACCCTTATTCCATTGCATTAAGACATACACAGAGACAAGTCTTGATGAGTGATCCAAATTGGAATCGTGGGTTTTACTATAATAAAGTACCTCCTCATGTTGGCATGAAATTAGCTCGAGAAATTGCAACAGTAACTTATAGGTCTGGGCCAGAATGGGAATATAGGTTTGGTAGACAAAGAGCTGATGAAAGCAGACCACCTGCATTGTGTCCTGATTTCTTAGTGGAAACATATTTGGACCATGCTGGAGAAAAATTTTGTCTCGAATACGATGCAAATTCGTGGCTTTATGTGTCCAAGGCTATGGATTTATTTGATTTGGGATACAAGAACCGTACCAAAGCAGTGGATGCAAGATTGAAAGCTGAATCATTGTATAGTGGAGAACTGACTGAGAATATTCCTAGACTCACTATTCCAGAAACTCCATACCAAGAACAATCCACCAAGGCTGTCACCTCTGTAGAAGAGGGTTTACAAGACTTGCGTAAAGGAATGACCAGGTTGGCTAATAAAGATGTGTTGGTTATTGGTGTTGAATCTGACATATTATTCCCAGTTTGGCAACAACGCGAAATTGCTGATGTTTTGATGGAAAATAATAATACGGGAAAAGTCGAATATTTCGAATTGGGCACTGATATTTCAAACTACGGTCACGATACATTCTTATTAAGTCTAAATGATATAGGTAAACCTGTGAAAAAGTTTTTAGAATAAATAGATATATACACATGAAGTGACGACGAAAGAAAATTAAACCCCCAAAAAAAAAAATATGTAATATATATTGATATTTTACTCTGAATAGTTTAATACACAATGGATCCATGATGTGGGTCTAGTTCGTATCCAAGTTTTCTACTTATTGCGTAAATGTACTCTCTTAAGTTACCCACAAGCACCTTTGCTAACCCGTTGTTTTTCTTTTTATCATCTGCAGTATCCAAATGGTGTGGCAACAAATTATCATGAGCACTCAAACTAACAAACAATGCAAATGGGATGAACCATACCAACAATCCGAAAAATGAACAAATCTCCACAAAACTCGGGATACGTGGTGGTACATAATCAGGTTGTAATCTTATTTCCAAAGGTGGGATATATGGGTTATTAAAATGATGGAACCATAGGAAATGATTACTGACAACCAAGACACAAGACATTAAAAAAATCGGTGAGGATAATTCAACATAAGGGAATTTGTGCAAGTTTTGTAAATATACGTAATATGAAAATATTGAAAATGCAGTTAATTTAAATGGGAATTTATCAAATATTAACAATAATACAAAAGTGACAATTATGGAATAAATCAATCTTCTTAGTAATCTTTTCGTTGGCTCAGTATGCTCCTCAACTAATTCCGATATGTAATATAACCCCGATGCAATGGAAAGCACCAATAAAACAAAACCAAACACCACACCAATCAATGATAGTAATTGAAGAAACATAATGATATAATATGCTTATTAATACAAAAGAAACTCCAGTGAAAAAGTGTTCTTAGTAGAATCGCCAATTAACAAAGCAAAATATTTTCTTTCTATTTTTTTCTTTGCCCTGTTTTTTTTGGTTCGGCTACTGTTTTTCCTAGACTAGGACCCGTCGGAGATAGAACTACAACTAGACCTTGTCGAGGAAAATTTTGTTTGTTTTGCATGGTTAGACGTGTAGAGGTGTATATGCAGTCTAACTACTCCCATACTATAGACTAATCGAGTTTGTATCTAAGTGGGTGTTTGTTGTTTGGATTACGTAATATTGAATAAATTTTAATAAGGAAATTTCATAGTTTTACCACCATAGCCCCCAGTACCATTGGTGGTTGTGAATTTTGCAACGTGACCTGAATATGATTTTTCTCGGCCGCAGTGGAGGAAAAGGTTGGGCAGGAAGTACTAACAATGGCGGTAGGCGTGGGTGGCCAACAGAAAAAATGAAAGAGCGAGGCTCACAGTTGTTTGAGGAGGAATGAATGACTTTGAACTCTAATTTTTTTTTTTATATTATGTTTCATATATATCTCACACAATTTTCTCGACTTTTTTCCCACTTTTCAACTTTTGCCATTCCTTTATTATACCAAACTTTATATTTATTTATATATCTACTGTTGTTCATCACAACTAGCTCACACAGTCTTCCTTCTACTATAATAGATTTCCCTTTGAAAAAGACACTTCAATTGTTTGTTTATCACCCACATGTTCAAATTCAAAAATAAATTGAAATTTGGTGGTTCCTCATCATCCGAAAAACCGCCAACTTCAACTTCAACTGGCACTACACCAGCAGTCACTCCACCACCTCCAACATCATCCTCATCAGCCTCATCCACTTCAAATCATGATCAACATGCCACACTCACAGCCACGGATATTTCTTCCGCTAGACAATCGACCGACTCCAAGAATTCAAATTTGGCAGATACTTTAACGGATGATGTTTCCAAGTTGGCAATCGATCCCAATTCATCGTCGGAAAAGACTTCTGGATTTAATAATAAAAGCACTGGTGAACCACCGGTATTACAACCACCGACGGCAACTACGATCACTGACTCCACATCGAATTCATCCTATAACAACTCACCTTCTTCGTCACAGGCTACTTCATCATTGGGACAGGCGGCATCTTTGTCAGATCAACTGGTACAACCTATATCATCACCTTCGCAATCTCCAGGTTTATTGACAGTTAAGATTTACGGGTCTCAAAACATTCAACTCCCCGTTAAAATCAATAATACCAAACAAATCTTACATGCGTTGGCTATAAATGCAAACAATGAAAGCGTGGGACAGAAATTATTGAAAAACTTGTCTAGTTTGGAAAAAGATAATGGTGGTGATATCGGTGATTATTTGCCAGGTTCCATGGCTACCAATTTTCTTCCTTCTATAATAACTATCCCAAATGCAGAAAATTTGGTGAAATCATTACTTTATTTGACAATAGAGTTTGATAATAACGTATTGGTGATTGAACCACAAAAGGGTACGGTGAATCAATCCACTTGGAATCAAGTTGTTTCATTTGATGTGTCGCAAAAATCGCAACAGGAAAACACTACTGGTCTGCATGAAGTAGGTTCCAATTTTTTGAATCTTAATTTATTTATTAGATTACCCAATATGTTGATTCCTGAAAATGAAAAGGCAAACAAGAAACATTTATTCACCAATTTCCAACAAGGTCAACTGGGAAATGACGGTGGAAACAATATTGGAGATTTATTAATTGGTACTATAAAGTTGCCTTTGAACTTGAAATGTCACACTCAACAAATTAGATTGATGAATCACGAATATTTGAAGTTTTCTAATTATAATGCCAATTTGCAAGATTTGGTTTCTAATGATATGGGTGAAATTATGCTTACCATAGAGTTTAAACCATTAACAAAGAAACGACTTGCAATTGAAGATTTTGATTTATTAAAACTACTTGGGAGAGGTTCGTTTGGTAAAGTTATGCAAGTTGTGAAGAAAGATACTAAACAAATTTACGCTTTGAAGATTATTCGTAAACAACACGTTGTTTCAAGACTGGAAGTTACACATACACTTGCTGAAAGAACTGTATTGGCACGAATTACCAATCCTTTTATTGTGCCATTGAAATTCTCTTTCCAATCCCCGGAAAAACTATATTTGGTATTATCATTTATTAATGGTGGTGAATTGTTTTGGCATTTACAAAGAGAAGGGAAATTCTCCATGGATAGATCTCGTTTTTATATTGCTGAATTATTAACGGCATTGGAAAGTTTACATGAGTTGAATGTCATTTATCGTGATGTTAAACCAGAAAATATATTATTGGATTATCAAGGGCATATAGCCCTTTGTGATTTTGGATTATGTAAATTGAACATGAGTAATGATGATAAAACAAATACATTTTGTGGAACTCCTGAATATTTGGCTCCTGAATTATTATTAAACCAAGGATATACCAGAAGTGTTGATTGGTGGACTTTGGGTACATTGTTATATGAAATGCTTACAGGGTTACCACCATTTTATGATGATGATGTGCCTACAATGTATAAAAAAATCTTACAAAATCAATTGAGATTCCCTTCATTTTTAGAAGGTACTGATGCTCAAAATTTGTTGACTAAATTATTACAAAAAGATCCAAGTTTAAGATTAAATGAAGCTTCGGAAATAAAGAGTCATCCGTTCTTTAAAGATATTGATTGGAATAAATTATTAAACAAGAGTTATTTACCACCATTTAAGCCAAATGTGGAGAACTTGTTAGATACATCTAATTTCGACCCTGATTTCACTAATGAAAAACCACAGGATTCAGTAGTTGATGATTTCTTAACTGAAAGTGTTCAAAAACAATTTGGTGGATGGACGTATAATGGTGATAACATGTTGTAAAACCAATTAAAAAACAAACCAAATATATATTTGAACAGACTATAAAAATAGATTCCACCAGCCTCGCGATTCTTTCTTAAATATGCATATACTAAACCTCCAATAAATAATACTTGACGTGATAGATTTAAACACTCTTCTCTTTATCTTATTGATTAGCAGCATTATGATAAGTAGCTCCGCTCTTACCAGGGAACCCCTTATTCTTCTTATTATGTGGATTGACATGACCTTGGTTCAATGGAGCCCCATGCTTATAATATACATTAGGAACATCGCCCCTTTTAAACCTCTCGGGTTCATTAGCAAGGTATTCTTGATATTGAGGGTTCAAGTGCTCCGGGGGAGCAAGTGTGATATTGACCTTCTCGGGTTTTATCCTATACACTCCATCATCATTATATTGCGGTTGTTGAACCGGGGGTGGTGGTCCAGATGGGGGCTTGTAATTTTGCAGACCTTGCGGTGCTGGTGCTGCACCTCCTCCATAAGGATTCTGTTGTGATTGGATCTCTTCGTATGGAGGCGGAGGTGCTTCAACCGATGCTCGATCGTATGGTTTCTTGCTCTCTTCTTGTTTTCTCAATTTATCCTTTTCGTTCATGATTGGTAATAATGGTTATTGTAGATGAAACAGTAAAAAATAAAGGTTGCTGTATTTTTGACAAGTGAATAAGGAGAGAGAAAGAAATGTCACAACTGAAATCGTGGGTGCCAATTGTGCACGACATTGTCATGCGACATGGAGATGTATTTACGACATTATCCAAGGCGAAAAGAAAGAAAAAAAAAAAATTTTGGTGGTGAAAATTTTTATATGTAGACAGAACAAGAGTATAACTTCAATAGGCATTAATAACAACCAACCATGTTCAACCCTTCAACGAAAACCAAAGTGGCGTCGACTGTTTTGAGAACATTCACACGTGGGAAAGCCCTGACGTCGGAACTTAATGTTCCTACTCAAAAAGTAGTGAGTCAATTATCGGTATTATCAGCAAGTAGGAAACAACCAAAACTTTTGAAATTATGTAATGAAGATTTCATCAAACATAAAACAATCATGAATGCATGGAGATTATTACAACGTAGAAAAACAACACAGCAAAATGAACAATTATACAAACAATATAAATCAATCCAAAATGCAATGGAAGATTTAAAATCAACTAGTCCTGAATTATTTGAGGCTGCTAATGTTAAACCTGGGAAAAAACAATTCAGTATTTTCCCAATTGATATGAGAGTGCCTACTGAGTATCCACCTAATAAACCATGGATCTATGGTTATGCTCCTCCAAAAGTGGTGAGTAAATAGAATTCAGGGGGGAATATGTAAATAGAATTTATTATTATTAAAGTATAATGTACATAAAGTTATATTTATGTTTTTTTGGGGGTGAGTAGGGTGATGTATCAATCATCAAACGTTCTTGCTTTTCTTTTCCTAGTAGGTGTGCTTCCATCGCTTGGTGTCTCTGATCTATCCACATTATTTGCTTTGACTCCGATGTTTGAAGTAGCAGGATCAACCGAATCTTCATAATCATCAAAATCATCCTTAGATGAACTGCCGTTGGATGTGATACCTTGCTTCTTCATCAATTGTTTGATATAACTCACTGAACTTAAACTGAAAATATGATCATCCTCTGTATATACAACTTTCCGTTTATTGGCACCACTCCCTCCAACACCACCAGTCTTTGAAAAATTTTCAAAACCTTTCACTATATTACCAAGCGGGCTTTCTTCAAAATAATCTATTTCCTTTTGATATATTGAATCCTCTAGCGTGTTTAACTTTTTAGATAATTCTTGCTTCTTTAGAATTTGTTGAATAAGTTTGTCTTTCAATTCATTGTATTTTTCGGAGTCCTGTGCTGTAGGTTTTGTCGTTGTCGTTGTTGTTGATGATGATGCACCTTTGGTGGGAGATTCTTTTGTTGTGTCGTTTTTGCTTGCTTCTTGTTTTTCTTGTTTCGTAGCTTCAGTCGCTACTTTCGAAGTCCCTTGTCCCAGTAGATTTGAGTCCTTTGATTTGCTAGGCAGGCTTTTAACATCTTTAGAGTCTTTATTCATCGATGATGTAATGCTTCTTGATTGATTGTTAAGGTAGAGCCGGGTGGTTGCTTACAAGTGAACTGTGTAGAAAGGAACAAAAAAAAAACAAATAATGCAAATGTCGCTTATAATCTGGCAGTAATGTCGTGTGTCGCATCAAAGAAAACGATCAACGAACAAACATCCCCCGGAGAGAGAGAGGTTGTGGATTGAATCACATGACTAGAACTTGGAGAAATTCCGAACTAACTAGATCACCACCAGTGGAACGAAAAAAAAAACTCGATTGATCCGGTCTAGTCTTTCGCCCGGGACGCGAGCCCAGCGAGGACAACCACTTCTTTCGGGTGTAGGTTTGTACTAGATTTTGAATTTTGCAATCACACCTAATCCTTTGGGCCGTGATCTATGTGTTTTTGTAATTATAAGTTCTAATTGGTTTAGGTGGTTCTAATTGGGCCCGGGTTTGCAGCACGTTGTATACTATATGAATATTCAGTAATAAGGTGACTCTAACAAATGTGGAGGGGTCAAATAGACACAGGTGATGTTATTGATTTGGGAACACGCTACGATTCTCTAACACTTACAAAAGACCGGGATGTTGTGTTCCACTAATAAAACTGAATAACATCCATAACTCAGTAGTATTGGGTTTTGTGTCATCTTACCGTCAGGTTATTAAATTTTCAACGCACCCCTACACTGAGTGTGTCCCGTGAATTGCGTAGAACAACCACTCAGAATCTACTGGGCCCCAATATAAAAATAACTACGATTTTCCAATGGTCTGAATTTTTTTCTTTTCTTCCTTCCTTTCCTTTCCCTTTCTTTCTTTTCCTTCTCTATACTCAATTACTTTCCAATTGATATATAACTACTACTACAATGTCTTACCCAACTAAAATCCACGCTAGATACGTCTACGATTCCAGAGGTAACCCAACCGTCGAAGTTGATTTGACCACCGACAAAGGTTTGTTCAGATCAATTGTCCCATCCGGTGCCTCCACTGGTGTCCATGAAGCTTTGGAATTGAGAGATGGTGACAAATCTAAATGGTTAGGTAAAGGTGTCTTGAAAGCCGTTGCCAATGTCAACGATATCATTGCCCCAGCTTTGATTGAAGCTAAAATTGATGTTGTCGACCAAGCTAAAGTTGATGACTTTTTGAATAAATTGGACGGTACTCCAAACAAATCTAAATTGGGTGCCAATGCCATTTTGGGTGTTTCTTTGGCCACTGCCAATGCCGGTGCTGCTGCTGCTGGTATCCCATTATACCAACACATTGCTAACATTTCAAAGGCTAAGAAGGGTAAATTCGTCTTGCCAGTTCCATTCCAAAACGTCTTGAACGGTGGTTCCCACGCCGGTGGTGCTTTGGCTTTCCAAGAATTTATGATTGTACCAAGTGGTGTTGACACCTTCTCTGAAGCTATGAGAATTGGTTCAGAAGTTTACCACAACTTGAAATCATTGACTAAAAAGAAATACGGTCAATCCGCTGGTAATGTTGGTGACGAAGGTGGTGTTGCTCCAGATATCAAAACTCCAAAGGAAGCTTTGGACTTGATTATGGATGCCATTGATGTTGCTGGTTACAAAGGTAAAGTTAACATTGCTATGGATGTTGCTTCATCTGAATTCTACAAAGATGGTAAATACGACTTGGATTTCAAAAACCCAGAATCTGATCCATCTCAATGGTTAACTGGTCCACAATTGGCCGACTTGTACAAACAATTGATCACTGATTACCCAATTGTTTCTATTGAAGATCCATTTGCTGAAGATGATTGGGATGCTTGGGTCCACTTTTACGAAAAAGCTGGTGACAAGATCCAAATTGTTGGTGATGATTTGACTGTCACTAACCCAATCAGAATCAAGACTGCCATTGAAAAGAAAGCTGCTAATGCTTTGTTATTGAAAGTTAACCAAATTGGTTCTTTAACTGAATCCATTGAAGCTGCCAACGAATCTTATGCCGCTGGTTGGGGTGTCATGGTTTCCCACAGATCTGGTGAAACTGAAGATACTTTCATTGCTGACTTGTCAGTCGGTTTAAGAGCTGGTCAAATCAAGACTGGTGCTCCAGCTAGATCTGAAAGATTGGCTAAATTGAACCAAATCTTGAGAATTGAAGAAGAATTAGGTTCTGATGCCATCTACGCTGGTAAAGATTTCCATGCTGCTCACACTTTGTAAATGTATTGAAACGAGAATCAACAATTGTTAATTAAATCAAGTAAATACGAAGTAAATGTATTAGTCTCCGTTTTTTTTTTTTTTTTTGAAAAGAATCTATTGTAACTTGTAGCAATTGCAAATTTGCAAAATCTTACTAATATTTTTCGCAGTTGCATTGATCCACAGTTAATATTATTTTCTAATGGATTTCGCGGTAATTTTTATGTAATTATTTAAACTCTATAACTCACGTAAATCTATTTACAAATAATCTTTAGAGATCAATTCAAGAGCCTCGAATAATCGTTGTGTAGCGATATAAGTCTCCAGGAAAGTATTATACAAAGGCAACGGTGCCAATCTAATCACGTCTGGTCTTCTTTCATCACAAATGATAGCATGATCATGCATGTATGAATTGACTCTTTCCATTACATTCTTCTCCTTGTCATCAAAATGTGGTTGAAATAATACTGATAATTGACAACCTCGTTCATTTGGATTTAACGGGGTCAAGATCTTGAATCCAAATTTGGAAGTATCTGTATCTGTTTGTTGAATGTAGTATTTCGAACCTCTTAATAAATCTTCCAAGAATTTAGTTAGTACTATGCTTTTCTCTCTAAGTTTGTCTACACCACCAACTTTAGCAAACACTTGTAATGAAGATTGCACAGCAACTACATCGAGAACAGATGGGTTGGATTGTCTATAAGAAAGCGCGGAATTTATTGGATCAAATTCTTCCAACATCTTGAATCTTTCTTGAGAATTGTTCCCCCACCATCCAGCTAATCGCGGAGTGAAATTTTGTTTGGTATTGTTCTGGGTGTATTGTTCATGAACAAATATACCGGCAATTGCCCCAGGTCCAGAATTTAAATACTTGTAAGAACACCAAGCGGCGAAATCCACACCCCAATCATGTAATTTCAAAGGTACATTACCAACTGCATGAGCTAAATCCCACCCAACTTTAATATCTTGCGATCTCTTTTTGACATGTTGTGTAATTCGTTCAATGTCGAAAAATTGACCCGTGTAATATTGGATCCCTGGAAAGCAAACTAATGCCAATTCATCTAAATGTTCATCTATAGCTTTTAATATGTTTTCTGTCTTGAGATACGTTTCATTTGGTCCTTCTTCTTGTAATTGAATCAAATGAGTCTCATCGTATCCAAACAATTTCACAATATTAAGAAATGCATAGTAATCAGAAGGAAACGCATGTTTTTCAAACAATATTTTTGTTCTTTTACCACTTGGTTTATAAAAATGAATCAACATTGAATTTAAATTAGCAGTCAATGAACCCATTATAGCAACTTCATTTTCTTTTGCTCCAACAATAGGTGAAATCAAAGGCAACAAAGGTAAATCAATATCGACCCATGGTGTCAACAGTTTATCCGGATGATTGAAATGAGACTCAACACCACGTTCTGTCCATGCATTTAATTCATCATTGATGGCCTTTTTAGTACTTTTAGGCATTAATCCTAATGAATTCCCACACAAATAAATGGATTCGGTTGTTGGCTCGAAATTGTCGTTTTTTATTCCAAGAGATTCAAAAGTTGGGATCGAAAACTCATCTTTATAAGTTGGAAACTGTTCATCCAATTCTTTTGCATCTGTCAAAGACATTTTTTGATTGTCGTTGTACTGGTTGTCCGTGTTGGGTGAAAAAAAAAAACCAAAACCGATGATAACTCGAAACGGTTGGGACAAAAAAAAAATAAAAGAGTACTACAACTGGTTGTTAGTACAAGTGATTCAACCAACCATCATGATCCATTCAGTTTTGATATGTATGATTCTAGATAGTGATGTTTTCTTATTTCTATATCTTTTTTTTTACTAACATATACCCCCTAGTCAACAATGATGGTCTTCCTAGATTAATGAAATTTTATACCAAGGTTGATATCCCAACCCAAAAATTATTATTACAACAAGTACACCTGTTGATATCGGTACGATCAGCACAAGAATGTTCATTTATAACCCCACCTTCACTTTTAGAAGACTTGGATGATATAAAAGTGATCTATCGTCATTATGCAACATTATATTTCGTGTTTATAGTGGATGATCAAGAATCGGAATTGGGTATATTAGATCTAATCCAAGTATTTGTTGAATGTTTAGATAAATGCTTCACCAACGTATGTGAATTGGATTTGGTGTTTGGTTGGCAAGTTTTACAAACTGTATTGGAAGAAATCGTACAAGGGGGGATGGTTATCGATACCAATATAACTAGAATCGTGGCTGCAGTAGACGAAGCCAATAGTCAGAAGAATGGGGCCACCAATGGTAATACCCTTAGTGCGTCTATACTACTGTCATTATCTCGAGATAGAGGTTTCTGGGGAAGGTGAAAAAGTCGGTAATAAATAATGACGAATATATATTTATATCTTTATATATACAAGGAGGGGGGGGGGGGAGCGAACAGTTTTGTTAATATAATTTCCACCAAGGTTTCTTATTTTGAGATAACAAGAGTTCTGCCTCTTTAGCTTCTTGATTAGCTTTATCTATTTGAGCCTTTTGTTGTTCTTCGAATTTAGCTTGATGGAATTCTTCAGGATTTATCAATTGCATATTTAAATTCCGTTGATCTCTTTCAAAAGGTGATCCAATAGGACCAGCTTTCCAAATCGGATCATTTGATTTCGATGTTTGTTTCACTATTTCCATCAACTTTTGTTGTTCAGCTTCTCTTAATTCTTTATTTCTTTCATAATTTGCTCGTACTTCAGGTGAAAACCTCGCTATTAATTGGTCATTAGTGGGTCTGATTGTGTTATAAAGCAAAAATCCAGTACCTATAATACATCCTCCTGCAAAATAGACACGAGCCCATCTATACCATAATGGTTTTGTTGACATGGTTTAGATCTAATTTATTGTAAGCTTTGCTTGAGATAGTTGGATGAATAGGAAGAGAGAAAAACCGGATTATTCATCATCACTGCACAGAGAAGTGTCGTGTATCTACCAAAAGGAAATTGAACATAGTACACGAAAACATTTGACATTTTTGTTGGGGGACAAACCCCCTACAGTTGTGTAGATCAGCTGGTGTACAGTAACATCTGATGATATATAGAAAATAATCGTACAATTTCAAACCCCATCATTTCCTTGCTTTAGTTAGTGCTTTTTTAAAGAACTCAATACTAGGTTTAATCAATTATTGAAACTAGGTAACTGAACGACATTTTTTTTTTGGCTTAAGCTCAGTACTTGAAATATATGTCAAGGAAACGACACCTATTTGCTTTTTAGGTGACTTTGGAAAAATTACAGTGAAAAAAGCAACAGGCAGGGAACGAGGTATACGATCAACCAACCAAAAAATAAAAACCACAACTTTAACTCTCTCAATAGGATCCATACATTTTGTTTACACAATTGCAAAAAAATATTGTTTGTATTTACATTACATATCGACTACTTGCCTTAACGCATCTTTCATTTTAAGATCAAGAAATTCCGACTTCTGGGGATATTATACACCCCCTATTTCTAAAACAACAGTTTTTCATAGCCTCGTTTTTTTTTTTTCAATAGTACTTGGTTTTTTTTTTTTTAATCCTATTGAACCATTTGTCATCGTTATTCCACCTTGAATAAATAATAGTCCTCGCTTTGATATTCACTGGCGGTATAATATTTGTTTATTGATATTTTTTTCAACAAAAAAGAATTGATACTGCAAAACCAATACCACCATGAAAGAGGAAGCAACCAATCCAAGTTTTGATATGTTAAGCTATCCTTCCAAAGAAACCAAAGAAACAACGGCTACTAAGAAACTTTCCAAATCTTCTACTGGGAAAAGAAAATATCATCAGAAATCAAGAAATGGATGTTCAACATGTAAAAAGAGGCGTGTGAAATGTGATGAGTTAAGACCAGCTTGTGGAAATTGTACCAAGTTGAAATTGGATTGTGGGTACGAACATGATCCCATACACACAAACAAGGAGAATGAAAAAAGTGAAACAGAAGAAGTCGAAACAGCAGCAGATACGCAACAATATCCAGAACAGAAGAAGAAGAAAAGAAAGATTTCAGGGGAACCGGCCAAATCTCCGAATGGATCATCGGTTACTCAACAAGTTACTCCTTCCGTAACTCCTAGTCCCCCAAGTGCTCCCGGAATGAATAATCCCGCTGCTGCATTTGCATCAGCAGCAACCAACCCATTAGGTGCTTTATCATCTGGACTTCTAAGTGCTGGTAATTTAAACAATATAAACATTGCCCATGTGGTAAACAACCTATCAGGGTTGGGCGATTTGGGAAATTTATCGAATCTTGGAAATTTAGCTAGCTTGTCAAACTTGGCAACATTGGCGCAATTACCCATTGATTTAAGTAATTTGGGAGCATTATTGGACTCCCAGCCATTAAACAATATCGCAGCTGCAGCAAGTGGGTTAAGAGCCGACGGTAGGTCGAAAGTGCTGGATACAAAACATTCAAACCACATGACGCAGCTGGTACAAGAACCTGATCATTCAACTGTAAATATAACGCCACCAATGTCATCGTCCGCTTCATCGATGGCTCCACCACTACAGGAAAAATTAGCTGACATATTTCAACTGCAATCGATACCACCACAGCAACCAGATATACGAGAGCACTTATCATATCCAGGATGTGATAATACTACTACTACTAATAACAACAATAATAATAATACTACGGCTCCGTCATTTCCAACAACTGAAAAATCTTTACCCAATATTTCACCTAATACATCGATCCCTTCAAATCCCATGAGTGATCCAATAGCACAAGGTATGCTGCAATCTGGTCTCAATATGCTTGACTTGAAATTAATGTTTCATTATACTACACAAGTTGCAAATACAATCACGGGTGCAGGAATTTCAGAAACTAATATTTGGAGTCATGACATCCCCATGCTAGCATTTGAGCATCCATTTTTAATGCATTCAATCCTTGCATTTAGCGCTACTCATTTATCAAGAACAGAGAAAGGTTTAGATCAATGTGTTACGTGTCATAGAGGAGATGCATTGAGGTTATTGAGAGAAGCAGTTTTGAGTATAAACTCCGATAATACTGATGCTTTGGTTGCAAGTGCCTTGATTTTGATTATGGATTCATTAGCTAATGCCTCATTCCCATCTTCTACTTCACCAAAGTCATTACCTGCTTCAGCTTGGATTTTCCATGTGAAAGGTGCAGCTACTATTTTGACTGCAGTTTGGCCATTGACGGAAGCATCGAGATTTTATAAATTTATATCTGTCGATTTAGGAGATTTGGGAGATATAATTAATCAAGGGATCAATGTGAACAAGGCAAAGGGTATAGATAAAAATGGTGCTTCATATTATACTGATTTGGAATGTCATGATGCAGATATTGCTGATTTATTTCCTGTTCTTCTTGATTCTCCATATTTGATAACTTTGGCATATTTGAACAAACTACATAAAGAAAGATACAAATCCGATTTTATATTGCGTATATTTGCATTCCCTGCACTTTTGGATAAACTGTTCATGACTTTATTAATGTCTGGAGATGTCAAAGCCATGCGAATCATGAGAAGTTATTATAAGTTGCTTCGTTCATTTACCACAGAGATGAAGGATAAAGTATGGTTCTTAGAAGGTGTTTCTCAAGTCTTACCAGTAAATGTTGAAGAATACGCAGGTGGTGCCGGTGGTATGCACATGATGATGGATTTCCTTGGTGGAGGTCCAGCAATTGTTGATGATAATGAAATCGATGAAGAGATTACAAAATTTGATCCTAGTGGATCTTTAACTAATAAATTAATTGATACCGATAATCTTCCTAGTGATATCACGAGTAATTTAGATATTATGCAAGGAGATCATGGGTTTATGAATATGAAGTAGAGAAGGCATGTCTCTATAGATTATAATATTTAATGTACATATGCGGAAAACTAATTGAATTGTAGTATACCTACTAAATTTCTTCTTTTAACTTCACCACCATATGGCCCTTTAATATTCCTACTCTGTATGGAGCAGTGATTTGATCAAGATATATCTATCAAATCTTTGATGAAATAAGGAAGTGTCGTCATGTGTCTGAGGTCATTGGTCGGCATTTTATGAGGAATAAACCCCCTCCGAAAAGAACAACCCGGGATAGAGTCTACAACGATTCATTAGTAATGTTCGTCAAAAGATCATACAATAAAACTAGCATCTATCTTGCGACTTCTTTATCCATCATCCGACTCCACAATAGTGATATTATCTAAACCGTATTCCTCCTGCGATTTTTTATTTCCCGTAAATTCTAAGTATCTTAGCTTCTTCAAGTTTCGCAAATTAGTACCAATGATTTCCTCTAAATTCTTGTTCTTTATTAAAAAAAGAAAATTTAAAGTAGTTGGGAATACTACATCATTCAAATTTTCTAAGTTACTATCTTGCAAGAAAAATAGTTCCAATTTAGATGGCAAGAAATCACTCTTGAACCCATTATCAAACGTAGCACCACCCACCCATAAGCGTGTCAAATTTCCAGGAGGTACCCAATTATTTATTCTCAATCTAGAATTCAATTTCAAATAATCCAAACTTTCAGGAAGAATTACTTCATCTAAATAAATTTCAGTTTCAGGTTCGTCACCAGAATGAGATTTGTTAAAACTAAGCCTGGTAATATTGGAAAATCTCTTTGTGGTCTCTTCATTATCAAATAATTCAAAGGGAAAGCGCATTCCAGCTAGGTCAATATCTTCCAATCTAATGCATCTTCTCAAATCCCCATAATCTGCTTCATTTTTGCCTGTCAAACGTAACTTTTTCATAGATACTGGTAATTCAAAATTTGATGGTTCAAAATAAGAAATATCATGTACCTCTAAAGTCTCTAAGTTGGTAATCTTACTAATAAAATCGGAAAAAGGCAATGAATTGATCGTACGATGAAGGTTAATTTGGACTTCTTTCAAGTTGATCAAATTGGGAAAATTATAAATTCTATCATCATTACCATCTTGATCACTTAGCGAAATTTCAAGATACTCAATAGTTGGTGGTAAAATCTCGAACAGACGATACCCTGAAAATTTAGTTAATAGTTTCTTCAAATTTGGAAGTGATTCGAAATTTAAGAACAGTAAATCGTGAGGAATTGACAAATTTTCCAACGATTTTGGCAATACCTCAATAAGTTCACTATTCTCTATTAAATGTTCACCAAACGTTAAGGTTCCAATATTAAAATTCGGGGCACCATACCGTAAGAAATCTAACAATTCATCCGTACGAAACGGCTCGAGAAAATGTATCAAATTAATTTTTTGCAAAAACCCAAAGTATTCATAACAAAACAAAATCAATTTTTCTGCGCTATAGTATAGACAATCGAGAGTATCTTTACTGTAACAATTGATCATTCGTTCGTCCACAAATCCTGCAAATATAACCGTTATCAGCACAGGGTATATACCCCAAAAATCATAAAACTGAATCAACTCATCCATTCGGTTAAAAACTAAAGATTCATCACGGTAGACAGCAGGTTCCATACCCCAAATGTAGTTATGTTTTTCTGTTTCCAATATGGCATGAGATTTGACAATACGTGGTAATAGATATGGTACTAATGGTTCCAATTCCAAAAGTGTTGGATATTCAGAAAGTGGTATATATGATAATATCTTGGAAACAAGTTCGGGTGATGATTCCAATAATCGGGTGAAAATATTGACCGAGTCTTCCATAGTAATTTTTGAATTATTCAATACTGAAAACAACACCTCATAAGTAAAGATAACTTTGTTCGAATAAAATACTGGTGACTTGGATTATAATATTGAAATTTTCAATCCATTACAACAAAAAAAAAATATTGGTGTGCCGCTACCAATTCTGAGCTCCACACTTTGTACCTTAACATTTGATTATCCATTATTGTTTTACTTACTGTTTTAATGATTACTGTTTCTACTTATTGAATGCTTATTTTTATTATATTAATATAAATTAAACTATATTGTTGTTATTGTTATAACTTATCATTAATTATAGTACCGTGTACACTACTGTATCAAGCTCTAAAACTAACACATGCGTTAAGATCAAAATT